>PVHP010000306.1:75320-165382 GCA_004024765.1 Zapus hudsonius | reverse complement strand
AAGAAGAAGAAGAAGAAGAAGAAGAAGAAGAAGAAGAAGAAGAAGAAGAAGAAGAAGAAGAAAGCAGGCAGTCTCTTGGCCCTCACTTTGATTTCTGAATTGAGCCACCAAATGGCTGGAAGAGAACCCAGAACCAAAAGTTAGATTTTGAGTGCAATAGAATAGGATTTTTAGATCTATTGAGTTTGAGAGAACATGACACATTTTCTGCCTCTTGGCTAGCTCATAGCAGCGGAGTAGGGTTTGTTTCAGGTTGATATTTTTAAAGCTGTGATTTATTGAGTCTGTGCTGTGCACCAAACATTGTGCCAATTCCATGACACACGTCTCATTTAATCCTCAGACTGATCCTGTGAGGTATGATTTTCTTCTTTTATCAATAGGGAAACTACAACAGGAGGGTTGGTAATTTGCCTAAATAAACAAAGCTGTTAAGCAGCAGGTTTGGAATTTGGAATTAGGTCTACCAGGCCTAAACACCTATATCCTTAAACACAACCTCTATTTATTTCCCTTATCTTTTATGAAAGGACATGTTAATTGTCTGGCATCCAGTATAGTAACATTTAATGAAGATGATGCACCCTCAGGAACCAAGGCAGTCCTGCTGAGGAAAATTTCCTATCAAGTCCAGTAATAGTGATCACAATGGAGTGTACACAGTTTCTGTTTTGACTTAAAGAAACACTTTTCTGCATGAAATTTATGACTATGGGGTCCCATAAAAAGCTGTGGGAGTTTTTTTAAAAGATCTGGGTTCCCCACAACATTGATTTGTTTATCAGTTGTCAAAATTGTATTTTAGTGTGATAAAAATTACATGAAGAAGGAGGAGTTCTTTTCCATCTCTTTATAGTTTGCTCCTGGCCTTCATGTTATCCATGAGAAAACTCAATTAGAGAGTGAATGATTTGCTCAGGTAAATACACGGATACTTGGTATCAGATCATGGCTAAAACCTTGGTCCCCTGGCTTCCTGTCCAGGCTTCATTTTCTTCTGAGCCATAAGTGTAGCTAGTAAGAATTTTTTCTGTTTTGGATTTTTGCTTCCATCACTTGCTGGCTATGAAGAGTGACAAGCTATTTCAATTTTTGTATCTTCAGTTACCCAGCCGTGGATAAGCATCCCGTCAGTTGTGAATAAGCAGATTAGTATTCACCATGTAAGACTACTGAGGGAATGAAAACAGATTGGGAGTGCTAAATAGTTCGTATCTTGGAGAAAATAGTTAATAAATGTTAGCAGCTGAGAGAACACTCCGCTTACCCCACTAACTGCTTCCATTGAATGATTAGCACCGTCATAGTGGACACCACTCTTGGTACTGACCATTGATGGCAGCCTAGAGGGAACAGTAAAGAGGTCCTTGGTCCCCAGTAGGGCCATCAACTCAGGCACTCGGTCATTTGTGTTGCCTTAGAAACACCCTTGCTTTTCCACGCTCTGTGATCAAGAATGAGCGTATCTTCCTTCCTTGGTTTTCTTTGCTAAGTCCTAGTTCATCTTACAAAGTCTGTTTTCATTTTGACTTTTTTCATGACATCTTTCCTGGTGCAAAACCCCGCTCCCATTTCCCAATTAAGATGAAAATCTTTCTCCCACACATTCCCATGGCACTATGTATCTGTTTCTTATAGAATCAATGACTTACTCATCGCAACATTATAGAATTGCTTTCCAGATTTAATAATGATACTAAAGTCAAGATCTAACCTTTATTGAAAGCTTGCCATCTGCCTGATATTATGCTAAATACTTTGTATAAATTATTTTATTTAAATTTTTGTGATAGCTTTGTGAGTCAGGTACCATTGTCAACTCCGATTTCTAAATGAGGAAATGGAGGTTGAGAGAGTCAGAGTCTGGCCCTAAGGCTGCACAGCTATGGAGGGACAGAGTTCTCCTGCAACCTCGCAATGCACTCTCGCCTTTTGTTGACATTACAAATGTCTCTGTCTGCTGTTGGGTTTCGTTTCTCATGATGGTTATTTCTTTACACATAGTTGGATCTGTCCTTACATCTTAGGACCTTATTTGTGTGGAGTTGAAGGGAAACCAAGGAATATCAGGGCCCTTGGCGGGGCATGGAGTGACCCTTCTTATACCCTCAATAAATAGTATTGCAGAAAACTTAGAAAGAGGCTGGCATTGCAAGTCAGGAGCATGCTCAGTGGTACTGGAGCACCTCTATGGAGCTTACAGGCATTGCAGACAAGTACTTGCTGAAAGTTGTTCACTTTTTTGTCATTGTTGTTGTTATTATATATTGTGGGGGATTGAACCTTGGGTCATGTACTTGGTAAGGCAAGCACTCTACCACTGAGCTATATCCTCAGCCAAGGTTGAACATATTTGCATATGTCCATTAATAATTATTTTCTTTCAGATAACTGCATATGATTTTTGCCCATTTTCTTAGTGACATGTTTATCTTTTTCATAAAGACTTAAAAGAGTACCAAACACTCTTCTAGATGCTGGGAATTAAAATATTCTGCCCACAGGGAGCTTCTATTCTTGTGTTGTACCTATAACCTATGGTTTATATACTACTACTACCCATTTTAGCACTAAATGTACTGGGAGGAAATGTAATCAATGCCAATACCCTGTGATCACCTCGTGTTAATACCATGGGCTGGAGATGCGGATGTGAGGGGCCATAGAGCTGCTTTCGGAAGAGCTCCTCTAACTCTCTTGTATTTGTTAAAATTCTTACCCACTCAAAATAAAACTCTCCTACACGCTTGTTCTTATCTACCCAGGTTGGAGCAGAGGTGGTGCCAGGATAGGTTCTGATGGCTCTACCAAAGAGGGAGGACCATTAACTGAACAGGGAGGAGAGAGACTGTGAGAAGGTCATACTGTTGTAGTTTGTTGCTGGGACAAGATGCCTTACCAAGAGCAGCCAATGGAAGGACAAGGTTTATTTCAGCTGACCGTCTAGAGAGGAAGTTTACCATGGCATGGCAGAGCAGAGATTGGGCATCACTTCTTGTTACAGCAGCTGAAAGAGGGAGAGCAACAAGATAGAGACAGCTCTGGTAATTGGGAGCTAGGCTAAAAATCTCCCAAGCCTGCCCCCAGCAACACACCTCCAGCAAGGCTCCACCTCCCAAATTGCCACCAGGTGGGGACAAAGTATTCACAATACATAAGCCTATGGGGGATGTTTGATTCAAATCACCACATATACTCAGAAAGGCTGACACTAAAGGGTCATTGTATAGAAGGAAAAGAAATAGAAAAATCAGTAAGTAGGACTATTAAGATAAATATGGAAATAAATTATTATTTTTTCAGAGTTTATGCTTTCTGTAGAGAAAGTACATGATTAAGTTGAGACATAATCAGGTGCCTTTTGACAATAGCCAAATATAAAAAATGTTTCCTTCTCTTATTGGGAGGTTGCCACATATATTTCTGGTTTTCCAAGTTCTTAACTAGTTGGGACAGTTCTTGAATCTCCTAGTTCATATTTTAACCTAATATAATTTTAACCCTCTGATACCTTTCTGTATAAATGTGTGTATACATGTAGGTATACATAAGTACCTACATGCTTGCACATTTTCTACATGTACATAATGGTTTATATTCTTATGCTAATTCTGATGTATATATTTAATCTTGTCCCTTTCTGAAGCACTTAAGGAACTCATTCAGGAGATGCCTGTATCATTCTCTCAATTTGCCTTGCTCAGTGACTACCCAAAACATAAGATTACAAAGATACACTATGATCCCCTCCCTTAAGTGTTAATCTAATGGAACCTATCAGTTAACTGGCCAGTAGACCATCCTTCAGGAGAGCTGATTCACCTGTACACATGCTAAGGAGATGGGAGGAATAATTACCTCCTGATTGAGAGAATATACCCTCTAAAGTCCCTTTTATCAAGTTGCTTGCAGATCCTCACTGCTAAGCCTGCCTGTTCCTCTGAGTTCTTAATCAAAAAACACAATTTTTTCTGCCTTCTTTTTGATCTCTTCTTTGGATGCTGGCCAAAATCCTAAGCATACTTGCCCTGACGCACTAGGCTTTTTCTCTGTTTTCTCAATAATTTTTTTTTGCTTTACTTAAAAACAAAGACAGTATCAATAATGTACACCAATCATAATTAAGTAGCATTTTTCTTATTATGGACAAGTAACTTCTAAGAAAAACAACAGCATTGAGTGTGCAGAAAAGATGAATACAGAGTTAACTTTTGATGTTAGCCGTTAAAGACTTTAAAATAATCATTTTAATCATATCAACTGCTAGTTTCTCTCACCATTGATCTTTTAGTGAAAGAATCCAAGTTAGGTTCCCTTGTTTTGCATGACCGCGTAAAATAGACCACCTGTTTGTGGCCTCAATTCTAAGTTTCCCTTCTTTTAGCCCTGACACCCAGGGGCTGGTTGTTTATTTTTAATTTTCAAGATAATCATTTCTTTGTGCATAAATAATTAACTGCCAATAACTACTTCTAGGCTTCTCCCTTATTTGACTGAGGAAGTCTGACTCATACCTCAAGGTCAAGTTTCCCCATCTGAATTCTCACTGCACTATATATACTCCTCTATTAGAACACTTGTTGCCTTATTGTAGTTATTTGTGGAGGTCGTTGGTCCTTTCACAGCATTATGAAGGTAGATTCCACGGTGAGTTCATTTTCCTTTCCCCAGTATGTAGGGAGCATAATTAACAAGCATTTGGATAGGCTCGGAGTAAATGCCCTCCAGGGAATGAATCAGAGGTCAGCTTCCTGTTTGTGGGATGTCTGTATTTATGGGTAATTTCTCTGAGATTTCAAGAATTGGTTTTGGTGGATATAATTCCCTTGAAAGGTGAACTTTATATGAGTTAAATATGGGTCCAGAGTACTTCTGTAGAACCTCATTATTTTGGTGGCATCAATGGGCTCTAGGAACAGTGCCATGAACCTGGACCTTCTCCAATCTTGGAGAATAAGGTATGATGGATGTGACCTCAGTGTAACCTAGTCATTGCTGTTGTGAGGACCTTTTAATTGGCACTTTTGCTGTTGTAATTTATCCCATATTCTCACTACACTGTAGCTTTAAGGCCAAAAATCATGGGCTATTAAAGATTTGGATTTTCTTATTTTGTTTGAACTTGCATCTCTTTTTCTGGTCTGTAGCATCTCTTGGTAACTGGCTTTGTCTTTGTTGTGTTAGTGTTAGAGCCTTGTTTCATTCTGATCCTATAGCCCATACTCATCCTCTATAATTAGACATGTTTTCTGTGTACTTGCAGACACACATGCACACCGAGGTGGCTGAAATAATACCTCTCAATTTCCCCGGTTGATAATCACAGTCTTTACAACTTGGTTTTATACTGGGTGCTTGATATTTCTAGCTGTTAAGTTTGGATGCTGTTAGAGTTGTAGTTGAATTAAAAGTTCTTTATTTGCCCCCCTGGTGTCAAGTGAAACACTACATTCTTAACACTTAATTATCGTTGCATCCCAAAATATTCCTCATTTAGCAAAAATATTGAAATTACTCATTCCTGTTGAAGAAGCAAGCTCTAGTAAGTAGGAGAGCACTGAATCACATGCTCCATAAAGAACTTTGGAAATTGGAGCTTTGGGAGCACCTTGGGAAATGATAGGGACCCCTAAAACCTATTAAGATGTCTTAAGACTCTTACTTGTATCAGACTCAACTGGATAACTAATCTGTTTAGCAACTGACTGTCCAACAGGCTGAAGTTGACTGGATGAGAGGCAACAATCCAGCTCTTGTCAGTTTACTGAAGTGACAATATAATGATTTGTGAATTTCCTTTCCTGTCCCCCTAATGACCTTCTGCACTCTACACAGAGAAACTTCTCTATACACTTGCCTCCATGATTTCACAGAATATTCTCCATTTAGATCAAGTTACCCAGTGATCAAATATGATATGGAGGAAGTATAATCTTATTAACTGCCATTAACACTTTAGTGATTAAGAACTGGAGGGAGAAGGTACAAGCCATCTTTTTAAAGTACGAGGAAGCATGGGGGACACTTATTTACTAAGACATTCAGCAATCATGTACTGAGAACTCATGTGTTGAGCATTCTAGACTTGATAGTGTACAAGATGAGGTCCTCCGTCATGAACTCCTTAATTTAATAGTTTGTATACAGACAATGGCAAATGTGTGAAGAAAGTGAACATGCTTTGGGCAGAACCATTGGTTCTTAGGAGGAGAAAATGGCCAGATTTGAAGAATTTCTGCCAGCTCCCTGCATCTGGGCTAGACAGACCCTTGGATACTATGGGTGGATGCCTTGGCTCACATGCTTTCTCGCTCACCCTTCCCACAGGGGAGAGGTTGCTTGTGCTTCTCCAGCGGACAGTGGAAGTCTGAAAATGTGACTTCCCAAACCACAAGCCTACCTGAGTAATTACATCTTCATTGCATTGATCAGCTTATGTGAGGTACCACTGTTCTTCACTCGGTGGTATTAAAAACCTGCCCCTTCATTACCAAGTGCTGAAAACTACACTGTGGGATTAAAGCAATTTAACATTATTTCCTAAGAAAATTATCTAGAAACCAGGCATATGCTTTTTTTGAACTGCCCACCTCTATTTCCTCTGCATACACCTATAAATAGGTAAAATAAATAAAAAGCTTAAAAAGGCTTCACATATCTAGAGGACAGCTCAATGTCAGGTTGTGTGCCACTCACTCAATCCCCAGAGAGGAGTGTTACTCATTCACACACTCATTTCTTCCTCTCCTGCCCCCCCACCTTCCAACATTACCTAAGAAGCCACAGCAGACCTCTGACTCTGGGTTGGGCTGTGCAGGTCATTTTTATACATAAGTTAATCAAGCATTTTCCCTTCTTTCTAGGACTTTCTTATCTGTATAGTCTTTCAACCTTGGCCAAGATTTTCTCCTGGCAAAATTTGAGAAGTGGGTGGAATTTATATTTAAGATTATCTTCCTTTCTTTTTCCTTGTCTTTATATTGGGGGGAAGAAAGTTATTTGATAGACTACCTAGTTTCACAGAGTGTTTGGGCTGTGTTCTAAAAATACATTTAGATGAGGATTGGACAATTTATTTGGATGATGATCTCAAGCTTCAAAGGAGAATGTTTGGGGAAATTGAGGTAGAAAGGGGAAGAAGCAAAGAGCATGAGTTAGAGGGTGACCAGTGTGGTCTGCTAAGGGCTTATTCTACTGGGAACCTATTAAGAAGCCCTGGAGAATAGACCTCAGGATTGGTCCACTGACAGACAGCTGGGATGTTCATGATATATGTGTGCATCTCCACAATAGCCTTCTCTCTATGTGGTTATATATTTCCCTCTACATCATTCATTGTCGCTTCAGTTATAGCATATTTGAGCCCTTCTTGTGGGAAGAGAAAACTCCTAGGACTGGAGAAATTCCTCAAGCAGAGAAGCAGTACAATCCAGACATACGAGATGGGCATGATCCCACCTGTCAGAGTGCACAGATCTGCCCCCTCCCAGAGCCTCACACTCAGAAGTGGTCTGAGAGGATATGGTTGTAGGAGGGAGGACTCAATGGAGCACAAACTGCTTGCTCTCTATTCAATGAATAATTCATTCATTCACTATTTTTTGAACAGTGCTTACTATGCCAGGAATAATGTTTCTGAGGTGAGTGCTCAGTTGAGTTAAAAGAAGAAGGGTGCAAGCAGAATTGTGACTGGAGTGGACTTGCACAGGAAGTGTCTACTGTTCAGAATGAGGCCATGCTTTGCAAGGTCAGGAGCTGGGTGTTGTGTTCTAGCAGTTGAGATGCTATAGGCCCTTCCTTCATGGGCAGGACACTCTAGTCACCACTGCTAAACAGAGGCCTGAAACTTTTGGTTGATATTATGCCACCTCTTTTCTGCACCTAAATTTGTCCTCTAAATCCAGCCAACAGTTAATCCCCGACACATGCCCTTGCCTGTTTCTAGCATCTCTTCTTGACACACCATCATTCCATTTGTATCACAATGTGCATGTGTCCTGCTCAGATGTCCTCTTAACTTGCCTCCCATCATCACTGTTTAGTTGCCCGGCTCCACAGCTAATTTTGTTTGCAGCAATTTGAAGGCATACTGGAGTGCGGAGCTTTAATGTCTTGAGCACTTGACAATTTCTTTTTGTTAGCAACCATCTATAGTAGGGTGTCAATGAAAATACTCATCATTCATGTTGCTTTCACAAGATCTAGCCTAAAACTCAGTAGGTATGTGCATTAAAATACGGTTGGCTCTCTGGATCCATGAGTCCTCATCCAAAAATTCAACCAACCATACTTTGAAACATTTTGGGAAAATGCATCTGTACTGAACATGTCCAGGTGTTTTTCACTTGTGCAGATGTTAGCATCTAAGGGAGGTTCTCCACAGATATTGAGGGATGACTACACTGGTTCTCACTCCCCAGAGGGCCTGAATCTGTCTATTTCATATTCACCGAACCTACAATTACTATGGGGTTTTGGCCCTTTGGTCCTCCCTTTCCCTGTAGGCAATGCATCAGAGCATGAGGCTGTTGAGAGGAAGGAGGGCCTTTGCTACAGGCCACAGTATGCATATGCCTGCTCTGACCATCTCCCTTGGGTCACTGGGATCCCAGCTCAGAGAGACAGAGCAGAGGTCCTTGGAATCTGAACCCTTTTAGAAGCTGTGAACACCACCCAGGTGTCTCCCCTCCAGAAGAGCCTCCTCCAGGTGAATGTGTGAGCCAGAGGGAGAGCATGCCAGGCTTGTGTTAAGTGTGGATGGTCAGGCTCTTACTTCCCTGTTTTAATTCCTTTAGCATCTCTGTCTTGCCTGCTTTTTGATAGCAAAGGTTAATGTTATAATTAAGCAATCAATTTAGCAAATTTTCTTTGTCTGGGGACTTCCTCTCGTTTCATTTTGGCAACTGTAGCTTCTTTGATCACAAGAGAAATCCCTTGTGAGGCATGTCAGAGGTATTCTTACTTCCCCTCACCTATGGCTGTAACATTAAATTTTTTTTTGAGAAATATTGCTTTTGAAGGCTAGCACATGGTAAACAAGACATAGCATGTTTGTGGCTTATATAAGCAGGAAGAAATGTATCTTCTCCTCCCTGCAGAAGAAAAAGGGAGGTATTATAGCTGGTGGCTGCTTCCCAATACCTTGCTCCCAAACATCATGGACTCCTGGGAATCTGGGAATATTCATCAGAGACCAATTATACCCAATTAGGGGAATGATGTGCTAAAATGTAGAGTCTGAGAAAAAAGTGTCCAGTGGAAGACAGTGGCCTCATTCCCTTCTATGTTTTGCTTCTCATGCAAAATACATACATGATAAGAGATGGGGAAGGAGTGTTCATGGAACGGAGAAGAGGAAGAGAAATAAACTTTGAAAATTCTAGTTGCCATGACAACATAATGAGCTCCAAAAGTGGCATCTCTGAACCAGTTTTGCATGGGAAGGCAGGAGAGCCCAGAAGAGAACGAATGAAAATAATAAAAACAATAAAGCATTGAGCGGGAAGCAGAGGGCACATCTGAAGGACTGTTAGCAGCACTTCTTGCCAGTGTCCTGGATTGTCAAAGCTGCTTGCTGACCATGGCAGAGAAGGTGGAATCACTGTGCAGGGCTGGAATGCTTTTCACAGCTCTCTCTCTGGGCTTTGGACAATGTGCAGCTGAGGGATTTTGACAAAAGAGACCCTGTGCATTGTGTGTTAAGCACACTGTTTCAGAACTGTCTGGAAGGCAGGCGTCTTCCTGCTCTGTTTTCCTTTCCCCCCTCTCTCTGCCGGCTCTTATATCCAGCCCTGCTTTGCTCCTTTCAGTGAGTGTCATTATAGCCCTGGTGACTGTGTGGACACCATCTCTCTTCCCACTAGTTAGGACATGAAGTCCCCATTATGGGTACTCATTATAACTTAAGGCTCTTCTCCGAAAAGTGCCCCAGTGCTATACAGCATTTGGAAGCATAAAATGTGCAGGCTGAGAAGGAACATTTGTAGGTTATGTTTTGTTTGTCTACCATGCTCTAACTGGAGATGGACCCGAAGAAGATTAGAATTGTTTACTCCTGACAAGTGTGTTTTAATGAAGCTATCTCTCATATTCCCTTGTCCTTGCTCAAATAGTGTTTGTTTGTTTTTTCTCATCAGAATGGCCAAAGGTCCTGGAGTACATGTCCTGCCATAGCGTGATCAGTGTTTATTTAGTCTGTTAACACACTTGCTTTTACAATGGGTTGCATTTGCAAATCTTGCTGCCACCTTGTGCCTGCTCGATATTGGTACTTCCCAGTCTATGCCTTGTATCCTAGGTTCTCTCTCCCACCAGGCACACTGTCTGGCACATGGTCGTTAATATACGCTGGTTGAATAATGCATGAGTGCTTCCTCCTCGTTGAAGAGTCAGGCCAACCTTATTGTAAATATGCTTCTTGATTCCAACATGTCAGGCTTGAGCTCTGATGCATACCATCACCTAGGGAGGACATCAGCTCTCTCCTAGATAAGCAAATCAGTGAGCTAGTTCTTTGTATCAGCAAAGATTATATTGACCAACTTTCCAACCCCTTTTATGTGTTAGCCAGGTAGAAAGTTAATATTTCACATAGCATGTCCTATGTTCTTGAATCATTGTGGAGTGAGGGGAGCTTACTTTATTTTTGGCGTCATGGAAAGTCCTCCAGAAAACGTTTCTAAGCTCTGTCCCTCTGTGCATTCATCCGTCCTCATGCATAACAGAAAAGTGCAGGAGAACCAGGTATTGTGGGTCCTCTGCACCTGTGGGTTCAAAACCTAAGGCTTCAGCTAACCTTGGATGAAACATATTTGAAAAAAATTGTGCTTCTAATGAACACATATAGACTGCTTTTTCTTGTTATGGTTCCCTACATAGTATAATATAGCAGCTATTCTCATAGCAGTTAAATTATATTTGGTGGTGAATAAGCGATCTCAAGATGGTTTAAAGAATATAAGAGGTAGGCTGGAGAAATTGCTCAGTGGTTATGGGCCTTTGCTTAAAACCTGGTGGCCCTGGTTCAATTCCTTAGTACCCACATAAAGCCAGATGCACAAAGTGGCACATGTGTCTGGAGTTCATTGGCAGTGGCAGAAGGCCCTGGCATGCCTATACTTATTCTCTTTCTGTTTCCCTCTTTCTTTCTCTCTCTCAAATACATAAATAGAAATATTTTTAAAAAGAATATAGGAGGATGTTTATAGATCATATCCAAACACTCTACCACTTAGTATCACCATCAGTGGATATGGATGTGTGCTGGTCCATAGACACTGAGGGACCATATGCAGTCTGGCCTCTTTCTCTGTATGAAGTGGGTGCTCTACAGCTGCAGGTGTCCTTTGCTCCTTTCTTTTCTTAGCTTTAGGGACACCTCTGAATGGGGCAGGCCTGGGCTTTTGTGGTGGTACCTGTGATTGACTCAGAATTTTGAGCTTAGCATTACTACTCAGAGAACTAAAAGATACATACAGTGCCAAACAACCAGTTGGTCTTCTCAGGAGTAAAATTGATGTTTTCACTTCCTGTCTCCTGTATAACCCGTGCCTCTCGGTTCCATAGTCAGGAGGAGAATTAAATGAAGCCCAACAATGTCCACGCTCAATTAGAAAATCTTTTCTTTTGAACATAGAGTTTTTAAATAATATAATTCATGTCAGGTATGATTCCTTTTAACATCTAAAGATCCAGAAATTTCAGTGCACACACTTTATATCTCCATAATGCACATCAGTTAAGAAAAAATAAAATTATCTTTATAGCACAATTGACCAGTGTATAACCTTCTGATCACTAAAGATGAGATCATTTAAAAGAAGCTGATTTCTTTTTTCCTTAGGGGCTGTGTCCTCACCCAGAAGCTAAACTCCTTCCACATTGGCTGTTCCTGTGACAGTCGTCCTATGGTGTCATCCACCATAATAGCAATCTCACACAGGAGGTAGAATTTGAACTGGGTGTTGAAAGGTCATTAAAACTTGACTAAGGGGACTGGAGAGGTGGCTTAGTGATTAAGGCATTTGCCTGAAAAGCAGAAGGACCAGAGTTCATTTCCCCAGTACCCATGTAATGCCAGATGCACAAGGTGGCACATGTGTCTGGAGTTCATTTACAGTGGCTGGAGGCCCTGGCGTACCCATTCTCTCTCTCTCTCTCTCTCTCTCTCTCTCTCTCTCTCTCTCTCTCTCTCTGTCTTCCAAACACCCTCAAATAAATAAATAAAAATTTTAACTTGACTAAGTCAGGGGTTGGCATAGAGTGAGAGGTCAGGGAGAAGTAGTTTAGGCATGAGGAATAGGAGAAACCAGCTTTGAATGGAATAGAGAAGACATTAAATTTAAATTGGGGAGTATAAAGTTGTGGTTGGCTCTGGCTGGATCATGGAGAGCCTCACAGCAGAGGGGATCAGCCTGTATCCTGCAGATGGTAGTTTGTGTGGGTGCTGAAACAAGCAGGGTAACACATGACACATAGGATCCTAGGCAGATTAGTTTACACATGTGTTCTGAGGGCAAGGATCTCTGCCTGACTAAATCTGCTGCTGCTTCCCCACCTTTAATTCTCTGGGAATTCTGAGCTGTCCCTGCATGAGGATCATGCCAGCCACTCTGTATTGGAGACAAATGTGCCTGGCACAGAAGTTAAGTTTGGTTGCTCCTACAAGAACTGGGAGGGTTTGTGTTTCACCCAGATCATCATTTGAGATTAGGATGCATATTATTCCAGAAGAAATGATTTTCATTTGGATTAGTGAAAAATCAGAAAAGTGAAGTCACTATCCTTCTAGGATAATGAGTTATGAGGAGTTCACTGTTAGAGCTTCCTTATTTTGCTGCTGCGTCTCTAACATGTAGGTGGGCATATTAACTATGCATTAGCATTTTAACAGGTCAGGGGAAATATAGACCTAAAGAGTCAACCTTGATTTGAAGGATTTACAGAGAGGGGGGAGAGGGAGGGAGGGAGGGAAAGAGAGAGAAAGTCTACCATAGTGGTTTTGGATTTGAGGTCCTCAACCTTGGAACACTAAATCATCATTTAACTAGGTATATATGACTGTTGGCATTTTTTATCTTTTAGGAGCCTCAAGTTTCTCAGTCTATAAAATGGGAGCCATAGAATTTCAGAGATATTTTTATTAAATTGGAAAATGAATATGAAGACCATAACACAATGCCCATCACATGGTAGCTGTCTAATATCATACAACTTTAAGGGCCTCCTGTAAAACATGAGTTTTGTACTACTCAGCTTATCTTGGAGTTAAGGCCTTGTAAGAATCTCTGAATGTCTACAGACATAGTATATGGTTGAAGTTATACAAAATGTATAACTCATATTCTTCAATCTATTTTCACATTTATTGGCACCTAAGAATGACAGAGCCCCAGAAGAAGTTTCCAGGCATGACAGAAGCATTTGAATCTGGAAAAAAAAAGTCAGAGGAAATTTTAAACAAAATGGATTGAATAACCAAAGTAGGCTGGAAAAAACTCTTGCATTCTCTATTTAACCTATATCAAAACAAATTTCTTATGGAAAAATGTGGAATAGAGGCACTCACCTGCTTGCCCAAGGATATTCAGCTGGTGAGCAGAAGGCTAGAGTTTTATTTAGGTTCCTCTTAACCCAGAACTCCTATCCACTTCACTTTATACTCTGCTGTCCTCTGGGAAATGCCCCAAGGAACTGCCTCCTGGAGGAAAGCAAACTCAAGGGGCCATGGGACCTGGGCAGCAGAACACAATACCAAATGTCCAATGTAAACATGAGAAAGATAGACACAAAACACAGAAATGAGGAGAAATATATTTTCTTCCAGACTTTTGGTTTCTTAGGGGTGGCCCTCTTGAGGTGCTGGAGGAATCATAGACTGAGATCCTGCTCACATTCACAAGGCACACTGCCCATCAGGAGACTGATGGTCCAGGGAGGTTAAAGCACACAGACCACCAGTTGCTGGGCATAGATGTGTGCAGAATTGACAGTCTATGTCCAGGAGGGAGCCAGAGTCAGCTTGAAGCTGATGTTCTGAAGTGCTGTCTTAATTTTAGGCCTGTAGAAGGAGGCATCAAGGGAGGATACTCAACATGGGCATTGTGAGATGGCCCTGGAGTTGTTTCTTAGGCAGAGAATGGGACAGTAGGCTGGATGCTTCCAAGGCCCCAGGTCTGGTGCGTCTGGTACGCTATTGATGCGCTATCCTCCAAACACCAGGAGGAGGATGGATGTGTCTTGAGGTGTGAGCACAAGCCAAGGAAGTGGTAACCACATGGGCCCAAATGAATGAAAACTAACAGGTCCATGAGAGCCAGAGCAGATTTCCCCAGGTTCACAGGCAGACCAGCCCAGGCGACCCTGCTGTGCACACTCCTGCCTCCTCATGTGAAAGGAAAACCAAGAATGGGTTTCATACTTTACCAGCCAAAGGACCATTCAACAGCAAACTCCCCCACATTCCCCAGCTGCCCTTGGTCTTCCCCAGAGAGTCCACATTGCCCCTTTGAGGTTCTCTTCCAGTCAGGAAGCTCTTTGATATGCTTGAACCTGTGGGAGGAAGAGAGGCCTTTCTCTTCCCTCAGCTTTCTCCTCTCTTACTTCCCGTATTTCTGACCACTGCCTTTCAGCATGTCTTAGGGTAGATTGAGCCAAGTTGCTAGCTTAGCCCCTTTGGGCTTATAATCAAATTCTGTAGACTGATACCTTACAAGCAATGGAGACTCCATTTCTCATGAGTCGTGAGGCTGGAAGTCCAAGATCGTCGACGCAGTGGCAGATTCAGTATCTGATTCATGGATCATCATCTTTTTGCAGGCCTCATAAGACAGAAGAGATGAATGAACTCTTTGAGGGTGTATTTTTTTTTCCACAAGGGCACCAATTCCATTCACGAGGACTCAACCCTCATGGCCTAGTCACCTCCCAACGCCCACTTCCACACCAACATCGCTGGGGTTAGGATTTTGGAGGGTCAGTGACACTATCTAAGGCATAGATAGTGGCTGTAGCTTCAGGGTTTACCACAGACACCCCTGTGAATCTCAAGTGCCTCCACAATGTGTCCAGGTGTCCTGAAAGAGAAAGGCTGGGAGGGAGCACAGGTGAGTCGATGCTTCAGGACAGATGTGCCGCATAACCATTTGGTTCACATTTCATGAATTGTAACTAGTCATCTGGCCGTGTCTAACAGCAAGAGGGGGAAATGAATAACTGGGGAGAGCCGAGCATGTTCTCTCCTGGGTTCTGGGTGAATATTGGTTCCCCTGCCCTCTTCTTTGTGTAAGGTCTCAAATGCCACCACAGCTTGAAGCCTTCTGTGTCTTGAGGGTTCCCAGATCTCTCCCCAAACTTTGCCTCCCGCCCCACAATCTCTGTTTTCAGCTGCATGCTTGATCTGAATGAAGTACTATAAGCTCATCCTAATGCCCCCCCACACACACACACAAATTAGTTTCCTGTTTCAAAACATCCACCTCTCTCTGTGGACTCCCCATTCAGCCATCTTTGGGGTCGAGGTCTTTGAGTGTTTGGTTTTCTGTGAGTGTCTCTCTATTGAACTTTCCGTCCTCCTGTTTTCAGTGCCCTGAGTCACGCCACATCCAGGTTCCTCCCATGACGTCATCTCCTCATCTGTAGTTTTTGGCACAAACATAGCTAGTTTCCTAAAATAGATCTAATCATGCTTTTTCATTATGTAAAAACCATTGAGGATTTCTTACAAGTCACAGGATAAAGAAAAATCCCATCAAATCATTGGGGAGGTGGAACTGTGTTGTAAGCGACCAGGCAAGGGTTAGAATCTGGTCCTGTCACCTGCTAGCAGTGAGTTATCACGTCACTGACCCTAAGGTTTTCGGTCAGTAGGAAGAAGAGAATTCCTTCTTCACAAGGTCGCTTTTTATTTTGTCACGTCACATTCACATGTCTGCCGCCAGGTTAGCTGTGGCCAAGGTGGCAGCCCTTCTCAGACTGTCTCACCTCTACTATCTTTCTTCTCCACTTCAGGCACCATTTTCTCACCGTATGTCATGGTTTGATCCAGGTGTCCCCCACACACAAATGTGTTCTGAATGCTCTATCCCCAGCTGATGGAAAGTTGGGTATTAGAAACTTGTAGGAGGTGTGTTGTTAGGGGCGGGCTTATGGGGTCATAGCCAGCTTCCCCTTGCCAGTGTTGGGCACACTCTCCTGCTGCTGTTGTCCACCTGATGTTGGCCAGAAGGTGATGTCCAGCCTCTGCTCATGCCATCGTTTTCCCTGCCATCTTGGAGCTTCCCCTTGAATCTGTAAACCAAAATAAACACATTCCTTTCATTACTCTGCTTTTGGTTGGGTTCTTTGCGCAGCAATGGGAAGGTTGCCTACACCACTGTAGCAGTTGGAAAGAAAACTCTGCAGATTTTTTTTTCATGAAATGAAGTATTTGACCTTAAACATATTTGCAAGAACTAGTCACGTGGTCCCATCCAATGTCAGGGCCAAGAAGGCAAAGAAGCATTAACGGTTTTCCCACTTGTCCTCTGGTTCGCCTCCTGCACACTCAAGCTCTCGGACTCCATTTGACTATGACTCAGGCACCCTCTTCAGGTTTTCCACAGCCTTCTGCGGAGGAGAATAGGATACACGATGGTTTTGAGAACACTGAGGACTCCAGACAAAGAGCTGTCTTTCTAACACTCTCTAATCAACCAGAAGGAAGTAGATTATATTTTAGGTAGTTTTAGTCAATACAGGCGAGGAAACTGAAGAACCAAGAAAAATAAGACATATCTACCTTTTTGCTGGCACTCAGCCTCAGCACGGCCACATTGAGCTCTCATTGTCTTTCCAGAAAATCCCACTAACCAGCACCCAGGAGCTTAAATTGGAGGTTCTCTTCTCCCTATTTCATTCAGGTCCCAATAACGGCATATGCTATTCTTTATTGGTTAAATTATCTGTCTCCTGAGAAGTCCAGGATCACTCTAGTGTAACAGTGGCATCTTTAGCATCTTGAATTCTCCAGCCTAGCAAGTGACACTTCCTTTGGTGATAACTGGATTAAATTCTGTCTGAGTGATTAGAAAACAGTTCCCATAGCCATACAAGCAGCCAGTAGCAGAGTTCCTTTACAAACCAAGGGATTCAGGTTTGTTAATTAAGTCAGGGCCTTATTGCATTGTCCAGACTGGTTTTGGATTCCTGGACTCATGTGACCTCTAATAAACTGGGATTACTGGCACAGATCAAGGTGCCCCGTAAAGATGTGTTATTTTTTTCTTCCAAGTTACTTTCTATTGCATTTTAGGCAGCTTGTAATTTTTCAGTGTGTTACAAGATTGTGTCCAGTATCACTTATTAACTGACTTACTGTGTGTGTGTGTGTGTGAGGTGGGGGGTGAAGTTTTCCGTGGCTCTCAGCTGGCTGGAGAAGGTCTTGTTAAGAAGGCAGCATGTGCATGCTGAATAGGTCCCATTGGGTGGTCTGTGAGCTCACATCCACATGTGGTGATGGGAAAGCTGGCACAGATTCTCACTGCTTCTAGTACTTAGGAAAGAAGAACATTGTGGCCGCTGTAGAAGGATTCAGCTGGCAGACATAATTCCTTGGACTGGAAGAAAAATTAAGCCCTGCTTGTGATTTTAGGAGCTTTATGTCCGTCTTAGTACAGTTTCCAGTGTGCCTTCGCTGTGTTTCATTCTTTTATCTTCACCATAACTTCAAGAAAAATGATTCCCTCCATTTTGCTAAGGGAGGCTTTACTGATGACTTGTGTCGAATCACACAACTCAAAGATGCCCAACTTGCGACTTGAAATCAGCTCCTCTTCTGCTTTTCCTCTTAATGCGCCATGTAATTCAACTCTCTCACAGCTGTGAAACATTCTGTTTTCACGACCATGGTTCACTGACTTGCAGAAAACAAACCCTTTTGTCCAATTATTTCAAGCAAGCACCTTTAACTAACTGCTAAGCCATCTCCCCAGCCCTATTATATTTCAAAGAAAAACATAATTTTATATACAGTTCAAACCACATATGTGCTATTAGAAAAAAATGAAGTGAGCACATAGATGAAACTTAAGAGATAGGGGCTGAAGAGATGGCTCCACTGATAAAACACTTGCCACACAAGCACAAGGACTCGAGTTAAGATCCCCAGCGTTCAATTTGCCTCCATGGAACCATCTTTTCTCAATCACCGAACCACCTGTTGTGGATTAAGCCTTTAGCTCACAAACTTTTGGAAAAATACTTCCTACACGTGCCACCTTTGCTATAGATCAATGAATGTAAATATGTGAATTTATTTTGGGGGCTTGGTATTCTCTTTCTTTAATCTGTATGTCAGATTTTTTTTTTGCCATGACTATGCAAGATTTCATTTTGTTCAGTTTGTTTGAGACAAGGTCTCACTATGTTGTCCAAGCTGGTTTCAAACTTCTAAATTGAAATGATCCTCCTGCCTCAGCCTCTCACACAGCTGGGCTTCCTGGCACATACCACTCACCTAGCTACTATGCCGTTTTGAATCTCATTACTTGGCAATTTCGAAACTGGATGGTGTGGTGCTTTGTTCATTCAGAGTCTTTCCTGGCTCAGATTCTTTTCTCTATTTTTATGGGAAATGACATTAGAATTTTGAGAGAGGTTTCACTGAATCTTTAGATTGCTTTGGGAAGTTGGGACACTTTAACAGTATTAGCTCTTCTAATCCACAAACACAAGATTCTTTTCCATTTATTTGATTTATCTTAATTTTTTTCATTAATGTTTTATAGTATTCAGTGCATAAATATTTTATTTCTTTAGCTAAATTTATTTCCATTTTTCATATTATTGTAAATGAGAATATATTCTTGATTTTTTTTCAGAAAACATGCTGTAGACATTTTCTACAAATAGACATGCTACTGCTTTGCATATATGTTGAGTTTGAGTTTTACACTTTGCAACTTCACTGAATTTTATTATTTTTGAACAGATTTTTGTTGTTGTCCAGGTTTAGAATTTCCTAAGAATAAGACCATGTCATCTGCCAATGAAAAATGCTTTTCTCCCCAGATGTCTTTATTGTTGTTCTTTCTTTCCTCTCATCTAATTGCTCTGGCTAGGACTCCTGTGGCTAAAACTGAATGGAGTAGGAAGAGTGAGGATATTATCTAGCTCCTGATCTTCAAGGAAAAACTTTTAGCTTTTGGTTATGGAATATAAATAATGTTAGTTGTGGGGGAAGTCAGGTGTAGCTTTTATTATATTGAGATACACATCTTACCTAATCTGTTGAGAACTTTATCATGGAATAATATTGGATTTTGTCATGTTCCTTCTATATCTATTAAGATGATATGGTTATATTCTTCATTCCTTAATGTAGTGTATCATATTTATTTATTTGTTTACTTGTGTTTGTCGAGCCATCCTTTCAGCCAGGGATAAGTCCCACTTTGCATGGTAAAGAATACTTTTAGCATCCTGTTGAATTCAGAATGCTAGTATCATAGAGCACTTTCATTGCCCTAAAAGTACTCTGTGTTCTGCTCATTCATTCCCTCCCCTTAATCAGTGGCAACCATTTTTTCCCTTTTTCAGGAATGTCATGTAATTGAAACCATATTGTTACTAGTCCATTTTTCTATAGAATTTCTGAGACTAGGTAACTTATAAAGAAAGGAGTTTGTTCGTCTTAGTTTTCTGGACGTGTAGTTCTCAATCGCATGGCTAATCTGGCATAGGCTTAGTGTCATGTGATAATTTAGCAGAGAGCGAAATAGCAAAGAGGGGCAGGCAGAAGAGGAAAACTAAATTCAGCAATGATTCCTAACCCAGTCCTGAGGTAATAAGAACTCACTCCCAGGAGAACTAATGAAGTCCTGTAAGGATAGCATTGATCCCTTTTAAAGACCTCACAGCCCATGAAAGACTCCTCCCAACACCACAATCTTAGTCAAGCTTCAGAAGGAGTTGAAAAGGAGCACATAATCTGACTATCTTTACAGATACCTTTTTTCCCCACTTAGTAATATGCATTTATGGTTCCTCCATGGCTTTTCACGGCTTAATGGCTCATTTATTTTTATTGCTAAATAATACCTTATTTCATTTTTGTGCCATGGTCTGTATGTACCAGTTTTTTAAAGCACTCACCTACTGAAGGACATCTTGGTCACTCCCAACATTTAGAGGCTGTGAATAAAGTTGCTATGAACATCTATGGACAGGTTTTTATGTAGACCAAAATTTTCAGCTCCCTTGGGTAAACACCAAAGAGAATAACTGCTTGCTGGATCATATATGGTAAGAAAGAGACTGCCACACTGCTTTTCTCAGTGATAGTGACATTTTGTGGCAAAGAATGAGTGCTTCAATGACTTCATTTCCTTGCCGTTATTGAATGCGGTCAGTGCTATAGGCTTGGGCCCTTGGGATAGGTGTGTAATAATATCTCATTGTTGCTTTAATTTGTGTCTCTCTGGACATGGAGTGTAGAGCATGTTTTTATTCATACTTACCACCTGTACCTCTTCTTTAGTGAGGTGCCCACAACAGTCATTTTCAATCTGCTTGTTTATTTTTTTGTTGAGTTTTAAGAGTTCTTTGTATCTTATGGATGACTCCTTTATCCAATTCATCTTTCACAAAAAGTTTACCAAGTTTGCGGCTTGTCTCCTCATTCTGTTGCCATTGTCTTTTTCAGAGCAGACACTCTTAATTAGAGTGAAGTACATATTATTACTTATATTTAGTAGGTCAATAACCTTTCTGGGATTCACTGTTATTGCACTGAATCTGTGGAAGAAGTTGGGAAGAATTGACACTGTAAATAGAGTCTTCTCTCCATGAACACATAATGGCTATTGTTTAATTATTTGATTTTGAGTTTCATAGTTTCCCTCATATAGATTTTGTACATCTTCTGTTAGATTTATTAAATTTATAAATACAAACCCTGTATACACAAGTCTTGTGTTAGTACGCCCATTTCCCTCCATCTTGCCCCTATTCCACTGAGGACCCTCCTCAATGGGATTGCCTGAATGCTCCATGGGACGGAGGGATATGAGTTGTGCAAGCAGCAGACAGCTTTTGGGTTGGGAGGCAATGCCTTTAGATATTCCGCTTATCATGGCTCTTACAATCTTTCTGCCCCCTCTTCTGCAAAGTTCCCTGAGCCATGGTGGGTGAGTTTTAATTCTGCTTTAGTGTTGAGCTCTTAAGAGTCTCTAGGTTCCTACTTTGGATGATTTTGAGTATCCTTGGGTGTCTGTCTCCATTACCCTTGCATACATTGTTGGGTTTTCTGTGGAAACAGCACTTTTGCTCATCTCACCATTTCCTCTATGATTTCACCTGGGCCCTAGATGATGTGTTAGAGGTGGTTCGTCTCCTGCCTTGGAGTCAGCTATCATTTCCAGTCTTGGTAGATTTGGGTTGTCCACGGTTCTCGCTGCCTTCTGAAAAATACAGATTGTCCAGTGGAGAGCAAGCTCAGCATATGTTAAATGGGACAAGCATTGTTAATTTGGCAAGATTATAATGGGTATAGCCTCTCTTTAGGGCCATGGTTAGTGGTGGTCTCCCCTTGGAGTTCAGATTCTTGGTCTCCATAGGAATTTGCCTTGGATCCCAGTTCCATCTAAGGGTTCCTTGCCACTGAGTTGATCTCTTAGCCAATCAGAGAGCCACCTAGGTTAAATGCCACTACTGCACAAGTGAGTACTTCTTGTCATGTTGGTCTCCATTGTATAGCAGTGTCCCCTGCTTTCTTGAACCATCATTGGCCAATTTCCCCTGGCAGCTCATGCAGCGCATTCCAGCACCATACGGCTAACCATCTGGGAACTGGCTTCTTTCCAGGTTTCACGGGGGGGGGGGGGGTGTCTCTCGATGATGTGTGACAGCAGCCTGTAGTGTCTTCAGCAATAGAGTCTTATTTCTTGCCTGGGGAAGGTAATCAAGTGCTTTGACAGAGCCCTGCCTTGTTTGGGAGACCTCATTGGTCTCCCTGCTCAACAGCTCAATGAGGGAAGTAACTGATTTCTGGCACAGGAAGTTACAAGCTTCATTAGGCTTCATCCCACCCTCTGCAGGGCCCTTCTTACCTGATGATACCTCTATAATCCTCTAGAGGGTTATGCTGTTTAGCCTACTGTCTAAGAGTAAAGATTCTATGGTATCAATTCAATTTGGATTTAATTTTGTGTATATCTCTCCCCCCCTGCCTTCCCATTCCCTCCGCCATCCCTTCCTTCCCCATTGACTGACTCCATTTGCATGTCAGGTTTGCTTACTAATCAAGCTTAATCTGATTAGGAACCACAGATGAGGCAGAATATGCAGTATTTGTTTCTCTGTTCTTGTGTGAGTTTCACTGATTATGATCTATTCTAAGTCCATCCACTTTCATGCAAATTTCATAAGGTCATTTTTCCTTACTGCTGAGTAGAATTCCAGAGAGTATATGTATCACAACTTTTATATCCATTTGTCCCCCAATGGTTTGGATAAATGGGTCCAGCATTTGGGTTGATTCCAATTCTTAGCCATTGTGGGTTGAGCCACTATAAACATGGTTGAATGAATATCTCTGTATTGAAGAGAGGAGCCTTTCAGGTAGATGCCCAGTAGAGGAATAGCTGGGTCAGTTGGTAGTTCTATTTTCATCTCTTTCAGGAGTCTGCACACTGCTTTCCATAGTGGTTGTACAAGTTTGCACTCCCACCAGCAGTGAATGAAGGTTCCTTTCCCCTCGCATCCTCTCCAATGTCTATTGTTGGTAGATTTTTTTTAATAGCTGCCATTTTTACTAGAGTAAGGTGACATCTCATAGTTTTTTGATTCCCATCTCCCTGATGATTAAGGATGTTGAACATTTTCTTAAGTGAGAATTAGCCCACTTGCATTTCCTCCATTTTGAATTCCCTGTTCAGTTCACTGCCCCATTTTTTGAATGGGTTATTTGATTTCTTATTACTTAGTTTTTTGATTTCTCTGTAGGTTCTAGAAAGTAGGCCTCTGTCCATGGTATACCTGACAAAGATTTTCTCAGTCTGATAGTGGTGTGTTGGCTTTGGGTATGGTATATTTGTTTGTACAGAAGTTTTTTAGCTTGTTGAGATCCCATTGGTTGAGTGATTGTTGCATTTCCTGGGCTACTGGAGTTATGTTCAAGAAGTTTCTCTCCACTCCTATATTGTGGAGAGTTCTTCCTATTCCAGGTTTCTAAGAGTTTCAAGTCTTGTATTGAGATCTTTAATCCATTTGGAGTTGATTTTTGTGCATGGTGAGAGGTGTGGGTCTAGTTTCATTTTTTTAAACATGTATTTAGCAATTTGTCCAACACCATTTGTTGAAGATGCTGTTTTTTTTTTTCCAGTGGACGTCGTTGGCAACTTTGTCAAAGATAAGGTAACTGAAGTTACTTGAACTAAGGGCAGGGTCTTCAATTCTGTTCTACGAGTCAATCTTCCTGTTTTTTATGCCAGTGCCATGCCGTTTTTGTTACTATGGATTTTTAGTATAACTTTAGATCAGATATGGGGATACCTCCTGAGGTATTTCTTTTGCTGAAGATATTTTTATATCCCAGGCCTTCTGCCATTCCGAATGCATTTTGAGATTTTTTTTTTATCTCTGCAAAGAATGAAGCTGGGGTTTTTATTGGTATTACATTGAATCTCTGAATTGCTTTTGGTAGAATTGGCATTTTCACAATATTAATTCTCCCTATCAAGGAGCATGGAAGTTCTTTCCATCTTCACACATCCTCCTCAATTTCTTTCTTGAGTGTTTTTATTATATAGGTCTTTCATATCCTTGGTTAGTGTTATCCAAGGTATTTGAATTTTTTAGAAGCTATGGAAAACAAGACAGTCTCACTGATTACTTTTTCTGTATGCTTGTCATTTGCATACAGGAAGGCTAATAATGGCGTTTTTGTGTTAATTTTGCACCCTGCCACTTTGCTGAAGGAACTTATCAACTTTAGGTGTTTTATGGTACTGTTCTTTGGGCCCATTATGTATAGGATCATGTCATCTGCAAAAAGGCATAGCTTGATTTCTTCCTTTCTGATTTGTATCCCTTTTATGTCTTTCTCCTGTTCTATTGCTTGGGCTAGAACTTCAAGTGCTATGTCGAAGAGCGAGAGTGGACATTTCTGTCTTATTCCTAATCTTAATGGGAACTCCTTGAGTAGTTCCCCATTGAGTATGATTTGGGCTTTAGGTGTTTTGTATATGGCCTTTATTATGTTGAGGTATAGGCCCTCTATGACCATTCTCTCCAGCATTTTGATCATGAAGTGATGTTGAATTTTGTCAGAGGCCTCTGCATAGATTGAAATAACCACGTGGTCCTTGTGATTGAGTTTATTAATGTGGTGAATTACATTAATCAACTTCCATATGTTGAACCATCCCTGCATCTCTGGGATGAAGCCTACCTGGCCAAGGTGGATAATACTTTTAATGTGTTGTTATATTCGGTTTGCAAGGATTTTGTTCAGAACTTTTGAATCTAATTTTATCAGGGATATAGGCCTATAGTTTTCCTTTCTGATTGTATCTTCATCTTTCATTGGTATTAAGGTGATGCTAGCTTCATAGAAGGAGTTAGGAAGCATTCCCTGTTCTCCAATTATGTGAAAAACCTTGAGAAAGAGTGGTTTCAGTTCTGCGATAATGGCTTGGTAGAATTCAGCTTAGAATCCATCAGGCCCTAGAATTTTCTTTTTGGGGAGGTTTTTTTATTACATTTTCATTCTTGATGGATGAGATAGGTTTGTTTAGGAGCTTTATCTGATCTGGGTTTGTGTAGGTGGTATGTGTCTAAGAATTCATTCATTTCTTCCAGGTTCTCCAATTTTATGGAGTAGTTTTTGGAAGTATGTCTTGATTATTTTTCCAATTTCATTGGTGTCTCTTGTGACCTCTCCCTTTTCAGTTCTAATTTTGTTAATTTGAATCTTCTCTCTCTCTTTTTTTTTGTTTTTCAAATTTGCCAGGGGTTTATCAATCTTTTTTATTTTTTTCAAAGAACCAGCTCTTTTTTTGTCTATTTGTTGAATTGTTTTCTTAGTTTCCAATTCATTGATCTCTTCTCTTATCTTAATTATTTCTTCCCATCTATACCTCCTAGGGGCTGGCTTGTTCTTATTTTCCAGTGCATTTAGGTGGATGGTTAGGTTATTAATTTGAGATTGCTCTGTCTTTGTTATGAAGGCATTTAGCATTATGAATTTTCCCCTTAGGACGGCCTTTATTGTGTCCCATAAGTTTTGGTATGTTGTGTTTTCATTATCATTTAGTTCAATAAATTTTGTGATTTCCTTTTTGATTTCTTAAACAACCCATTCAATGTTTAATAGCATATTGTTCAGTTTCCCCTACCGAAATGTTTCCTTTTTTGAGATGCTACTATAAATGTGGCTGTTTTTCTTTTAAATTAAACCTTTCATTTGTTTATTGATAGTACATAGACAAGAAATTGATTTTTATATATTAACTTTATGTTTACAGACTCTGACTGGTTATTGATTTCAGCAATTTTTTAAATCATTTTAAATATTTTCCAGGTAGTTAAGATATATTTGAGCTCTTTGAATTTGCTATAATGTAATCTTATAATTTTGATTTTAAGTATAGATTTATTTTTATTTAGCCTGCTTTTTTGTGTATCATCTTAGTACATTTGGTGTGTCTAAATATTTCATCTCTTCTGGAAAATTCTGGTATTAACTTTTTAGTATTTTCTTTCTATTTATTGTCTTGTAGAGAATTATAGCTTATTTAAGATCTTCATCTTCTCTGACAACCTTTTAATTTTCCTATCTCTTTATCCTATTGTGTCATATGTAAAGACACACACAATATGGTTTATTTACTGACATTTTCTTTGGTGGTGTCTTTCTTTACTGTCTCACTTATCTTTGAGATTGAAACTTCAAAGAAATTACCAAAATCAGGGCTGAAAAGGAGGAAATCACTGCAGATCCAGAAGATAATATAACAAGGGTTATAAATAATTTTGTCACAACAAACAGTGATTTAGATAAAATTTAAAGCTCTTTGAAAATATAAATTTCTGAAGCTTACACAGAAATTGAAATCTAAATAAACTCATATCCACTGAAGAAACAAAGTTCCCAAGCTCAAAGTTTTCTACAATGAAAATTTTCATCTGTTTTACTCATCAATTTTTCCAAACATGAAGAAGTAATGCTTATCCTTCAAACACTTCTTTCAGATGAAGAAGGGCATAGGAGACTTCCAAATTCATTTGATGGCCAGTATCACATCAATACTTAAGCCCAACAAGTATGCTATAAGAAAAGAAAACTAAAAAATGTCCATCAGTATCATGGGTGCAAATTTCCAGAACATAAGATACAATACACCATTACAAAGCAATATTTAATTCATGAAGGTGAGATCTATAACATCTCAACACATGCACAAAAGGAATTTAACAAAATTTAATATTCCTGTATAATACTCACAGTAAATTAATAATAGAAGAGAACTTTCTCAATCTGACAAAAGGACATCTATAAAAAACCTACAGTTAGCATGATACTTAATGCTGGAATGTTATAAAATATTGAAATCTTTCTCCTATAATCTGGAGATGGACAAGGACTTTCACTTTTATCATCACTTTTTAACATTGTTATGTAAATCTGAACTATTTTAATAAGTCAAGAGAAAGAGATAGAAGATACACAAATTGAAAAGAAAAGAAATAAAACTATAAACTTTTCACAGATAACATGATTTTATATCTTGCAAATATAACATTGGACTCTGTAAACTATTATAGGTAGTAAGTGAATTTAACAAGATTAGAGTATATAAGTTCAGTATATTAAAACATCATTTGGTCTGTATATACTTGCCATGATCAAGTTCATTTTAATATGTAGATATAAATAATTTAAATAACTATAAACAAATATGACAAGTTATCAAGATTTCTATACTGCAAACTATTGAATATTGTTGTAATAAATTAAAGAAGTTTGAAACAATGGAGAAACATACCACATTCGGGAACTGAAAAAGATAATAGTGTTAAACCATCCATTTTCTCTAAATTGATATATAGATTCAGTTAAATAATAGAGAAGATATGAGTCAGTATTACCAAAAATCTAGCAAGCTAATTGAAGAAATACATAAGATGATTCAAAAGTTAATATGAAATACAAAACCTTTAGTGTAGAGCAGAATTATCTTAAAAGAGGAGAACAAAGGAACAGGATTACACAACCAAATTTTAATAGATGCAGTACTACTATAACCAAGATGATATATCATACTGTAAAGATAGATAAATAGACTCAGTGAAAAGATTAGCAAGTCCTGTACATTTTTGCTGGGTCTACTAGATATTTATATGAAATCTAGAAACTTATCTATCTCTGGATAAGAAATAATTTGAGAGAATCTTTGACAATTTAGAAAAGGAAAATATTTTTTGATAAAAAGCAAAAAGCAAGATTAATGAAACCAAAACAAGACATAATTTGAACTTTGTCAAAACAAAGAATCCTTTTATCAAAAGATACCTTTGAGAAAATGAATCATGATAAAATAGGAGCGAATATTTAAATCTAGTATATATCTGCTTTGTATTTTTTTAATTTTGGAGTTTGGTATCATGTTCCTGTAAGCTTAGGAATACACTAATTAGTACATCTTATATACTGTATCAGCACCTGGGTACTTTGTGTGAAGTTTTTGTGGGGGAACACTAGTGAATCATTCTGTCACTAGTAGAAATCCATTCTTTGATTTTTTCAGAGTCTTTGAAAAATATAAATATCTTGAGGACCATTTAGTGAAAATACAGTTCTGATATCATAGCAACTACCTTACTTTATGATTAAACAGGATTCTGTAGCTAAACCACATTTAGTTACTCTTTTAGAAAATAAAGACACCAGTTACTAGTTTCCCAGGGAGGAGGCATTACTGCAAAGAGTTAAATGACCCTATTGGAAAGGAGTTTGTAAATCTCTGAAATCAATAAAATGTAAACCTCTGGGAAAATGTTGATATGATATATATCTTTAGCAATCAGTTTTTCTATATGTGAGTATCTGGATATATATATATATATATATGCATGTATGTAGTCATATGTGTACATGTATGTTTCCATAGCTTCAGATGTAGCCACGTGCATGCACTAACATTTGCAGATATGATGTATTTTCAGATAAGAATTAAGTTCTATCTTAAGCTTAGAATTCAATATAGTCTAATTTATTATTTGTATGTAGTGTTTCTGAAATTAATGCTCATTAGTAGAACAAGTTTTCTTGCAAAAGAATATGGCTATTTATGCTATTGAAAATAAGTGCTCTTAATGGAAATCCATTTCTATTAACTATTATTTTATAATACAGGGGCAATGAAAGTTCTCTTTTTCCTACACGTGATAAGGATAAATTTCATGCTTTCTTATTTCATCACACTTCAACATCTTAGAGCAGGTTGAAAATGAGACATCCAAACCCATTAGTTGAATACATGTCAGGGGAGAAGAAGAAGAAGAGAAGGTAGAAAAGAAGATGAAAAAGTATAGCAAAAATCAATGGAGAGCAATACACAGAAAGAAGGGAAAAAACATTTAAGGGTTGGAGCAAAGGGCTACTCACTTAATCCTAAGTGTATCGGGTGGTGTAGACCTCCTCACTTCTGTGTGTCCTCTTAACCTGCTGGGATCACAGGAACCAGGTTCTGTCACTACATCATGTATGATGTAAGACTGACTTTGAACATGTTATCAATTATCCTTTGGTGCTTTTATTTTATATTGTTTGTATGGTTCTGGGGATGGAGCTTAGAGCCTCCAATATGCTAACAAAGTGCCCTAATACTGGGTTCCATCCCTCGTCCCTAACCACTTTTTGAATAATGAGCTCATATCATGTATTCCATGTCTTGAGAAAATTAAATGAGACACCACTTAGGCATTTAGAAAACATTTATCCGAGTATCTGGCACCTCAAATCAGAAATAGATAAATTACTATGATCATCTCAGTGCCATACTTTCTAGCCTCAAAGAAATGGCTTTGCTCAAGAAAGGACATCTGTGGGATATCTATGTCTAGATACCTGTGGTAGGCAACTACTTTTTGAAATCTAGAGTCAAGTATGTAGTGATGCTTTTGGGAAATGTATTTATTCCCAAATGGATAACCGAAAGTACAAAGAAACATAAAATAGAGCCCCTAATCTTTGTTCTTATATTCAGTAGACATAAGATGTCTATTGAATTGTCATGGTAATTACTCACTGTTTCTGCTTCTGAATTTATTTTATCATGGACTGGGAACAGACAGAGGGGTGTTGGTCCAGGGAGTTGAAGTCCCATTGTTCTGTGAGCAGCAGATCTACTGCTGGCCATAAAGATATGAGTGGACTTTGTTAAGAACTTTGGAAGTATTTAGTTACTACCAGAGTGGGGGGTCTGGTCTAAACTGGTAGCTCTCTCCAAAGTATGTTACATACATGTCCTTGGTTGGTCTAAACTAGAGAGTCTACTTTGGGGAAAACTCTCACACAACAGCCCTGATGAATCTAGTTTCTTCTGTAGATGGCAAGTAGTTAGAAACAAGAATAGTCCACACGTGTTCAGAAACAAAGACTTTTCAAAAGGTGCTCTTTCCCCCTTTCTTAACTTTATCAGAATATTATAAATAGATTTATATCACCTTTGATCTAAATGTGTGATTTACTACCCCAAAGCGATAGTTCACTAGTCATTCATCCACGGTCCTTTGAGCTTTAAAAGAAGCAGATCCTTTGGAACCTCAGATTCGATTCCCATCTATTGACAATTTATCATGCTGGGAACTGTTCAGAGCCTTTGCTAATGTGAGCCTGTTGCCACAACAGTTTGTAAGGTTGGTAATTTTTATCAATGCCATTTAGAAATTGAATATAAGAGAGATTCAAAGACAGGTGTTTTGAATTATACAATTACTTTTTACTGTGCCTCAGGTTTAATTTGTGTCACCTACTTGTATGTTCATTGGTGTGATGTTCACTTTTTCTGAGCACTTCATAACAATAACTAAACATATCTTAAGCACTAATATCTACCACAAGCCAGCTAGCTATTCAGGAGGAGAATTTCTTTGCTTGTACTTGACCTGCTTTTATACCACTTGTCCTAATAAACAGTGACATTTTCAATGAGATGATAATTAGTTACTTTTCAGTGAAGAATTTAGGTTTAACTATACGACAAGCTAAATAAGTTGGTGATTTGTTAAATCTATTCAGTTTAAAAAAGACTTGTAAATGAATAATGATAACCATTAACTTTAGGGAGACTTCAGAATGAGTGAGTCTCAGTTGTAGCAGAAAATACCTAGGCTGAATAAACAATGCCCCACCATGCTGATGCTTTACAGCTCCGGAATGGTCTAAAATGTTCATGTCAAGTGTCAAAGAAAAGATATACTACTCGTTTTTATATTGGCTTGGTTGAAAATTTATTATTGGAGGTAGTGTGATTGATCACATTGCTTATAGATAGGATCTGTAGGCATACTTATAAAGGCAGCCTCCAGGAACAAATGATACATAATTCTGAGTATTCTTTATTCATTCATTCAGCACCATGAATTATTCTGGACATTGAGGACATGATGGTGAACAAGGCAGGTGACTCTTTTCTTGTGTAAGTTGCATTCCTGTAGAAAGACAGAAAACCAAGTAATTAAAGAAAGGAGCTTTTAATGAAAATGTTCTTGGTGAAATAAAACAGCTTGATGAACTAAAGTGTGGTAGGTAGAAGGGTTATTAATTTTGATTTTGTGATCAGGAAAGGACCCCTGAAAGTCAAGGGGAGAGACAAAGATCTGACCATGAAAGGTCTTACAGAAGCTAGGGAGAGCTAGGGAAGTGAGGCTTCATGCTTTAGTTTATATTAAGAAGTTACTCCCTGCATTTACTCTTTGAGGTTCTGAAGTAGGGGGGTTGGGACAGGAGTAGAAACAAGTATTTAATTAGGAAGGTTATTGGAAGCTACTGATGTAAGAAGCAGGCAGAAGAGGAGAGTACCGTGGAGTAAGATAATAGTAATGGTGTTGGAGAGAAGTTATTAAAACTGACAGGAATTGCTGATGGATTAGATTGAAAGTGGAGTGAGAGCAAGCCTTATTGAAAGTGGCCAGAGCTTAAGGTAGGAGACAGCAGAGGAAGAACAAATTGGGGAAGAAACAAGTTCTGTTTTGGCCACCTTTAGTTTTATGCGTTCATTTGACATCTGAGTAGCTGGCAGTTACATGAGTAAACGGGTTTGGAGCACAGTGCTGACTTGGGATATATATTCGGTTTTAGCATACATATGATGTGGACCTCATGAGCCTGGGTCAGATTATCCAGGAGAATGGACCTGGAGAATGGAAATGTGTCTCTCTAAAGAATGCCTTCCCTGGGCCATCCCATTGTTTAGAAGAAGAGCAAAAGAGACAACAGAAGAGATTAGACGTGTCACAAAGCCCAAGAAGAGATGCTTCTGGTAGAAGAAGAAGCTAGTGTCAAAAGAACCACTGTGTACCACATCCCTAATGGTTCTGGGTAGCCCAGACACATTCATGTTTTGAATGGACCTGGAGCAGGACTAGCCTTCGTAGTTGGGAGAGCCCCAAGTACAGTGCATGTTCCCTACTTACTTGCTCTGTCCAATCTTGTTCCAAAGTCTGAAAAGGCTCTGTGTGTGGCAGTTGCCTGTAAAATCCCAGCCCTTTCATTCACAGAGTAAACATTGGTGGAGCAGCCAGTCTGTGCCAGGACTATGGTTGTAGCAAGGAGCAAGAGCGAGGTACACAGTCCCTGTCTTCACCCAGCTTATGGCTTAATAGTGCCATCAGTGAGGAAGTGGACACACACAAAGGGTAAGCATGGTTGAGATGCAGCACTCCTGGTATTGGCTGTGATTTGGACAGCCTTGATCTCCTGCCTGAAAAATGAAACAAAGTTTGAGGGGATTTCTAATGTACCTGAACAATACATGGATGGATGGATGGATGGATGGATGGATGGATGGATGGATGGATGGATGGATGGGCGAGGCTTTTGTACATCCCACCCATTTCCATCCTGGTATTTACAAGGATGTGGGAGGAAGGCCAAGTCTGCTTGCTTGTGTGGTGAGCTCGTGATCCAGTTCATGCATTAGCCTACAGCAGGTATTTAAACTGCCCCCTCAAGCCTCCCCTCTATTTCCACTATTCCCTTTCGCATCAGCTTTGGAATGTTTCTTGCATTCTACTTGGCCACCTCAAAGCACAATGAAGGGCTTGTTTACACAGGGAGGAATTTTTGATAAACACATGACATTTTACCTTCCTGAGAGGAATTTTTAGACTATCTGGAGATATTGAGCAAAGGACTCTGAGAAATCCAAAGCTTTTCATAAAGGTATATATATATATATATATATATATATATATATATATATATATATATATATATATATATATATATATATATATATATCCACATAGTGGTAAGTGTATGATGGCCAACCTAGCAATAAGCTCTCAGTTACTCCTTTGAACAGAGCCACAAGGGCTCCTCAGGCACCTCCATAGCTTTTGGGGAGGGAGCTGTTTGCTATGCCTTCTCAGAGGAGCGCGAAATGTGTCTCTTAAAAGAACACAGCCATTTGTTCTCTGTCAAGATGCCTCTTTCATACTGTAATTAGAGTGCTGTGGGGGGTGTAAGTGGGGGAGAAAGAAGAATACGAAATGCTCTTACTTCCCCACGGCTCATTCTTCCTGCACCACAGGGCTTTGAACCCACTGAAATATTGTGACTGAAACATACACTATTATATGCGTACAGAGAGAGAGAGAGGAAGCGACACGTGTGCCTTTGAGTTCATGCCTTGATAGTGTCTGTGTGCCAAAGTGAGGTGGCACAGGCTGGTGGGTAATTAAACAGAGCTGGGAGATCAGAATCTTGCTTTGTATCTCTGTCTTTTGGTGTTTTTTTTTTTAACCCTTCAAGTTCTCCCTGGGCCTTGAGCACCCTTTCGAGAAGATTGCTTTATTGTATTTTGTTTGTTCCATGCTTGGGATTGAACTCAGGGTCTCATGCATGCTAGGCAAATGCTATGCCACAGAGCTGTAGATGCCAGACCCCCTTAAAAGGTTTGAAGGACAGCCACGTGCAAACTGTCACTTGTCAGTGCTGAAGTCCATGCGATTCCTTGATCATCCAGCTAAGGGAAGGGAACAGTGAAACTGGTGGAACAAACTGTGCAGCATTTGAGAATATTTGTGGGGTTTGTTTTGTTTTGAATTTTATTTGCAGCAAAAGCAACAACAATTTTTGGATTTTGTTTTGCTGAAAATCATTACTATCTCTCTAGCACATGCCAGCGGGGGAGAAGGAAGGGTGGTGGAGAGCCTAGGCTGTCTCTGTATCATTCACATCAGTTAATCTTTGCAGCAACAAGTACATATTGTGTGGATAATAGGGAGTCAGTGCTATTAGGTGTATTGATCTTTAATATAAATGTGAGGATATTCAACTAGCTTCCATAGAGATCTGAACTCCCAATCTTCCCTACCCCAAAACCTGCTCTGCCCAGTTCCTTTTCTACCTCAGTTCACTTAACTTCATCCTTCCCATGTGGTCACTAAAAACCCTTGGGGGTCATCTTTAACTCACCTCTTTACTACAGTGTTCAAGGTGTCAGGAAGTCTTTTTAGCTATACCGTCATATATCTAGAAGCTGTTTTTCATTAACCTCAGTCTGTCCAAGGCTACTATAATCTGAAAGCTCTTCCTTTGGCCTGTACATCCTTTTCAGTCTATTCTCAACAAGGCAGCCAGAGGCGACCTTTGAAAATGTGAGTCATCAGAGGATTTCTCTGCTATCACCCCCAAGTAAAAGTATGATCACCAGAGGACTCTACTCCTCTCCCTGCAGCTGGCCCATCACCCATGCTCACCTCCTCTCATTCATCTTCTACTTACTGAGACTCCTCTAGCCATATTGATTCCTTTTGTTCAAGTTCTCTGGAATATCCCTGCTTCAAACATTTGTCCTAGCTGTCACCTCACCTCTCCCCAGAGTAATCCTCCCTGGGTATCTCTCATGCCATTCCCCAGGAACTCTCAGTCTTTCCTGGTCACTTCCTCCATACTTAATATGAAATTTGATCTCTCCTGAGCACATCTCAGGATATACTATGCTAGAGAATACTTCCTTAGTAGCTAGCCTTCTCTGCATGACAGTATAAACTGTAGGAGAGCATAGTGTCCATTTATACTTGCTGTGATCATCATTGTGTTAGTTACTTTTGCTCTGCGGTGGACAGGTTATTTAACTAAACAACTTGCAGGAAGGGCTTATTTTGGCTCACAGGTTAGGTAGGGAACTTGGCCCATCATGGTGGACAGAATACAGCAGAGCACCTCAATTCACACCATTTTAGATCAGAAAGTAGAGAAAGGGGAATGCTGACACTCTGCTAACTCTCTGTTTCACTGGTCTTTGTCCATATGGGCACCCAGCCCATAGGACAGTGTCGCCCACAAACAGGGTGCGTCTTCTCAGTTACTCCACTGTGGAAACACTCTCACAGCAAACTCTCAAGTGTGCCTCACCGTCTCCTAGGTGATTCTAAACTCAGCCTAGCTGGTTTGACAGTGAAGGTGAACCATCACAAGTTCACCAACTTGCCCACTTGTCACTTTAATCTGTGACAGAATATTTTGCAGTGACAAAATACCTGACAAGAAACAATATATGGAAGTAAGGGCTTAAAGTTCATCAGAGTCCATCATGGCAGGGATGGTGTCACAGGGTGTGGAGAGTGATGAGTAATGAATGCTAAGTGTTAGCTAGCTTCCTCCTTTAAAAAATATTTATTTATTTATTTATTTATTTATTTATTTATTTATTTATTTATTTATGAGAGAGAATATGGGCATACCAGGGCCTCTTGCTTTGGCAAATGAACTCCAGACACACTCACCATTTTGTGAGTCTGGCTTCTGACTTCATGTAGGTACTGGGGAATCAAACCTGGGCTGTCAGGCCTTGTGATCAAGTGCTGTTAACCACTGAGCTAAGTCCCCAGGTCCAAGCTTTCTTTTTGTTCATTTGGGCTGGGGTCCCACCCCATGGGATGATGCTGCCCAGAGTTAGGGTCAGTCTCGTCACTTCAGTTAATTTACTCTAGAAATTCTCATCAGATATTCCCAGAGATTTGTCTCCTAGGTGATTATGGAGCCAATCAAGGTTACAGGAGAGATTAGCCATCACACTGTTGTCAGAGCTTCCAACTCTCTCCTCTTCTGACTAGACTATATGTTTTACAAATCCTTCTGCTCTATATTTTTGCTCTCAATTCTACTTGGCTGAAAGCAGCCAACAATAACCATGCCATAGCCTGAATGCCAAACTATCTTAATGTTTTCTCTACTAAATTAATTAGTCTATCATCTTTAAACTCATTCATCCACAAGGATTCAGGACATGGACAACATGTAGACAGATTCTTTGCCAGATTTTGACATGAATGGTCTTTAATCTAACTCCCAATAGAGTCCTCATTTCTATCTGAAACCTCACGCATCCAGTCTTTACTATCTGCATACTGGTCTTCTGAGCTCCCACCAGAATCACCCATTAAACTCTGTACACACACACCTCCAAAGAATTCCAACCTCCTTCTGCAAACCAGTGCCAATGGCATAGAAACCGCATGGTCAGATTTGGTCACTGTAACAACTGCACTTCTCAAGTACCAATTTTATATATTAGTTCATTTTTGCATTTCTGTGGTGACAGTACCTGACAAAAGCAACTTAAGGGAGGAAAGATTTACTTTCCTCATTATTTCTGATCAGTCAGCCAATCACGAAAGGCAGGAAGAACATGCTGGAATGAACAGCTCAGTTCATGTTAAAGCAGGCTGAGAAGCAGGAAAAAAAGGAATGTGACATTTTCCCAACTTTTTGCCTGTTCTAGTCCATCTAAATCTCTAGCTCATGGGATGGTTCCCACCCACATTCAGGTAGGGTCTTTCCCCCTCAGTTAATCCAATCTGGTAATATCCTCATAGATAAATCTAGAGCTATGCTTCACTATTTTCTAGGTGATTTTATATGTAGTTAAGTTGGCAATAAAGATTAACCATCATAATCATGTCCTAAAATAATGTCTTCCATGTAGTAGTGCGCATACATGGTATTTTGGAGGTAGAATGAATAAATGTAAAAGAAGGCTTGATAATAGGATAGCTTGGGATGGGGAGATGGCTGAGTGGTTAAATGTACTTTCTTGCAAAGTCTGATGGCCTGAGTTCAGTTCCCCAGTACTCACATAAAGCCAAATACACAAAGTGACACATGCATTTAAGTTCGTTTGAGGTGGCAAGAGGTCCCTGAACGCTGCCTATTCATTATCTCCCTCTCTCTCTCCTCTCTCTGTGAATGCAGCTGCAAATAAATAATGTTTTTAAAAGACAATAGGATATCTGTACTATAATATGTTCTCAAATGTCAGTATTACTTATAACAGACACTTGAAATGCCTACTATGTGCTACATGCCAAACTTTGTGCTTCCCATCTATGATTCGGTCCTCACAGCAACTGTTTGAGATGGACATGATATTTATTCTGATTTACAAACTGAGGCTCAAGTTAAGAACTTACACCAAACCACACCCTAGCAGGGCTAGGATCCAAGCCCAGGTCTGTCCAACCACAGAGCTTCTCCTTGTCATGCTTCAGTACAGCAGATTGCACCAGCTTTAAGGTTAAAAAAAAAAACTGTGAACATTTCAACACATTCATTATCCTCTTTATGTGACTTGCCATTCATGCTCTGAGCTCCTATTCAATCTGCCTCTTTGAGTTTCCACGGTTGAAGCACCGTGACAGTGTGGAATAGCCGTACCATTGGCACTTGGAGGTCTCATTGATGTTGTAGGTCAGCATCCACTTATTGTAGACCTTGGACTGGCAAGTCTGCTGAGTTAGGGCTGAGCCGGGCTAGGGTATGTGGTCTCCTGGGTCTTGCTTGTCTGTATCCTGATCTGAGAGTCTCATGGTCTGTCTTTTATTGCTGTGGGTATAGAGTATAGGGGCAGGAGGTGGGTATTGTTCTTCATGTTCTTCATTTATTTGCCTTGGTCCATTTAGGGAAGGATTTCTGCTCTTAAGAGGAGCCCTTCTAAAGTGCCTTCTGAGCAAGAGTGACACAGTGTGCTGGAGTGTCTGGGTATGTGCATCTCTCACCCACCTGGACACGAAACTACTTATGAGAGTCAACATTGGATGGGATTTAGAAGGCGGGTTCTGTGCTGGCCTTTATTTATTGACAACCTAAGTCTCTTTAAATCTTTCTAGAACACGTCAAGAGCTGAGACATAAATAACTGTAAAGCTGCTGAAGTGTGTGACCTTCAAGAAGATGTTTACCTTCTCTGGGGCAGTGTTTACACCTCTGAAAAATGGGAGCAAAGGTTCCCTGAGCTCATAACATTGAAAACCTAACACTGCCCTGACCCCCAGCCCATTTTCCAACACACGTTAGCAATCTCACTTCCCCGATTTCTGTATTCATTTCAGGACATTTAAGGTTGAAGATGTTTTTCTTGATGCCTAACCCAATTTCCTCCTTTCTGAAGCAGGGATCTTATAAGAATATTGGCAAGGTTCCCTTGTGGGTAGCAAAGCCGTCTGAAAATATGGACTCTGAAGATTAATAGGGATGTGACCATGTGGCCATTTGTGTGCTTGGCAATGTCTTGTCTACATATGCTCCTGAGAGCTGGTGTGAGCATGTGTATCCACACCAGAGTGTGTGATGAAGCATACAAGTGTATACAGGAGTATGTGTAAACAGATCTTTGAGTCACACAGGCTGGCCCATCCTGGCAGGCTTTGTCTTTCTTCCGGTTGCCATGACAGCAGCAAGAGCTTCAGCATCAGTAAACATAGCTTCCTGTGTCACTGAATCAGGAGATTTCTGGAGCCAGGGACAAGCCTGGAGCCAGTGGCTCTCCACCAGAGGATTCTTCTACAATAAACCATCCAGAACATTGTCTTCACTAGATCGTATAGAGATCCCTCTCCTCTCCCAGGGCTCAGGGATGTGGAGGTGACATAGCACCAGCAAGGCTTTAGTGAACCTCGTTTCAAATCCCTAAGAGTTAACGACATCATGATAAATTCTAGAAATGTGGTTGACCAAAGTTCCTCCTATAATTTCCCTATGGGCTAAACTCAGTCACTTTATTAATAAAGAGATTAGCCACTTTGTGAATTGTCTGTGTCAGTAGCTCCTTTATAGATCTGTAACTTCACAAAATAGAAATCAATTTTAATATTAATCTAAACATGATTTGGAAGAGAACTCTACCTTCTCTCCTTTCACCCCTGCAGGCACACATGATAAATGTCTGGGGCATACTACCTTGTCTGATATTATCCAAGCTAACTCTTCTACTTTCTCTTATTATGAATAATATGGAACTGCTGTGCATGAAAGTTGATTTTTATAACTATGGCTTTCATAAAAACTGCTGGCAAACAAAAGCAGTCAGAAATGTAAATTCAATAACTACAATGAAAGAATAAAATGGTGCTTGACCATGCAGTACAAGCCTTCTCAGATTCTACACTGAAATTTAGAAATCTGAACTTAGCATACATGTGCAAATACCAGAATCAAGGGTCAGTCAGGCCTGACTCCAACTTTTCACTCTCCCTTTCTCTCTCTCTCTCTCTCTCTCTCTCTCTCTCTCTCTCTCTCTCTCTCTCTCTCTCTCTCTCTCTCTCTCTCTCTTCCTTTTGTTCATGTGTGTGACATCTGTGTCTTAGGAGAGCTGCAAGTTACATGTGAGAAGGGAGAGCAGCGTAAAGTCATACATAGCAGAACTAGGAAAGGGACAGTGTCTACAATGAGGCCAATTTGAATTTTTGTCACTGTCCTGTTCTCTTACAGCGATTCAGTCAGCACTCCTAAAGTACATTAGTTTCTGCCTCTGCTTAGGAAACAGGGTTTTAATGTGCCTTCTGATGTTAACTCGGACTGGTGGGGAAACAAAGGTTACCACCCCGTTCATTAGCAGCAGAGTATGCCTGGATGCCTTGCTCTGAGAATAGAGCTGGTGATGTTTCTGCTGCATCATGTGGTGATTTGTTTTTGTTCTTTTTCTTTGGAATTCAGAAGATTATATGCAAGCCATCTTGAGCTCAGTTACTATATTCATAGATGTAGAAACACAGGGTGGAGTTAATTACACACCCTCTTAACCTAAACTCCAGACCAGTGCCAGGAAGCCTTTGGGGATATAGACATTTTTCTACTATAAGTCACAGTTCTTTAAATTTTTTGGATGTTTTATCCAGAGAAACTGGATACATGCAGGTACTCATAGAGCACTCAGAGATTCCCAAGTTCAGTAGGGAATTTGGCACTGGTCCATGTGTCTAAGCAAAGTCGAGATGATAAGTTCTTTGTAACAGCATCATCTGAATCTCCAGGATTCTCCTCAAGAGGAGACAGTACTCAGACCCTCAGGGAAAGAGGACCAGTAAAAGTCTTGCTTATCATTCCCAAACCTGGCCGCAGAAATACTCAGGGCCCAGTGGGTGTGTGACATCTAAGGCTAGAACAGTCACTTATTTTTGGCATGTAGTAGAGATGATTCTGTTTATCCTACCCCCTCCAGAAGGTAATGCACATGAATATATGGTGACTATGGTATAGACATGAAGTCAAGCATTATATCGCTGGCTTGACTCATGCTATGAATTCCTTTCTAGGTCTTCATTAACTCAACATAGAGCAGTGGGGTTTTTTGCTGCTCTCTCAATGTAAAGCTCTGTTTTTATATTCTCATTTTTCTCAACCTTGAGCTGAAACAAAATCCAGTTATGTAGATTTCAAACGTTGATTTCTAATAGTAGGGGAAGACAGCTGAGACAGCATAGAAACCATACTTAACCTGGAATTTGGAAAGTATTAGTTGAATTTATTTTTCTTGGTGACCTTGGCAAGTGATTTTTTTCATCTCCCAGGTTTTTTTTACAAAGATAAATATAAATAAAATAATTTACATAAAAACATTTTTAAATGTTTCAAAGGCATTACATGAACATCAACTGTTTTATTTTTATACTCTATGGAATCTACTCTGATGACAGACACTGGGTAAAACTTCTTAGGTCCAGTTCAGATGTGATACTGTGCAGGCTCTGTGAGCCTCATGGAATCCACAAAGTAGCCAGGGAGGTAGGCTTAGAACTGCAAGGAAGAGGGTGAGGATGCAGGAAAGACGCAGGTTCTAGGCTTCCTATGTCCAAGAGAAAACAAGACAAAACAGAGCAGGGACTTCATAATCCACACTGAGCCCTTCTTTGCTCAGTGCCTCAGTGGCCTAGGAGGATGCTCAGCATCTTTACTTTGCTCCTCTCAGCCAAGAGATAAAAAGGCTCAGCCAGATCTCAGCTCGGAGGTCAGGGTGGTGGGAGGTGAGATAGGAGGGAATCAGGCCTAACCAGCAGAAGACAGCAAAAGAAGACAGCCAAAGAGACCAGAAGGGCAAGAACCTGCCAAATCCATAGGGAGGCTAGGCTGGGGATTGTGGGCTGAGCCTACCAGAAATCAACATGAGGTTGACTCAATAAGCATAATGACCTCTCTGCCCTGGTTCCCAATGACCGTAAGGAAAGACAACGCCATCTCCACTTTCATGGTTTTAAACTTTTTTTGTATGTGTATGGTGTGTGCAAGTGGAGACATCTGTGTGTGAATGTGTGGGAGGGGGAGGGTATATGTGCATGTGTATGTGAAGGCCAGAGTGTGCACGCACAGAGGGTGTGTGTGTGTGTGTGTGTGTGTGTGTGTGTGTGTGTGTGTGTTGCCACAGATCGATGGTGGGTGTTCTTTTCAATCACTCCTCTCCTTAGTTTTGTGATAGGATCTCTCAGTGAACCCAGAGCTCACCTATATGACTAGACTCACTGGCCAGCTGGCCCAGGGGATCCTCTGCCTTTGCCTCCCTGGTGTTGAGGTTACAGGCAAGCACTCTCACACCCAGATTTTACATGGGTTCTGGGGACATAAACTCAAGTCCCCATGCTCGCCATCTGTGCTTTTACAGCAAGCACTTTACCCACCAAACCATCTCTACAGCCCCTACCTGGATGTTTTAATCTATTGAATATAGTCTATATGCTAGGTATAAAATTCGGTAAAATGGAGACCATTTTCACCAAACTCCTTTAACCAGGCATCATAGCTACATATTTGCAGTCCCAGTATTTGAGAAACTGAAGCAGGAAGATCTAAAGTTGAAAGCTATCCTTAGCTACATAGTGAATTGGATGCCATCCTGGACTATATGAAATCCTGTCTGGACAAAAAGAAAAATAAAACCAAAAAGCTGCCCTAGAAAAGAAACGGTCAATGTGCAATGACCCCAGCAAAGGTCAACTACAAGAGACACTGAAGAGAAAGAAGACTGGGCCAGGGAAGGAGAGGTGACATTTCCACCTGGCCTTGAGGCTGGATTAGGACAGACTCAGGCAGATAAGAAGGATCTCAGGCAGAGAAGTGGTTTGAACTAGACCTGAAAGTCCATGCCTCATTTTGAGAAATGTGCCATGGTGGACTGCAGGTAGGCAAGACGAGGATTGGAGAGGTGAGAAGGTTGGCCTCAGAATGTGGAATGCTGAAGGCCATGTTCAGTGTCTGTGGGTTATTCTGCAGAGGATGGAAGAGGCTGGAAGGAGAAGTCCACAGACTATACCGGAGGTGGGATTGAGATCTGAGTGTGATGTTCTTCCCTATGACTCTGACCTTGGACGCTCTCCCTTTCAGAGGGGCACTTGGTCACTTTAGATTCAGTTTTCTGAGCTGGATGATGGAGTTCTGGAGAAACCGATAATGCTGAACACAGAGAAGTGCCCACAGTGGGTGCTGGACTACCTCATCCTCAGTAGGCAGCTCTATTCATGGTGATCACCTTGGGTACATAGGACAGCTTCCAAGGTCATAGGAATACCTGAGCCATGGTAGGAGGCTTTGCAGTAGCAAGGAGACAGCTAGCCTGGAGGGTGATGATCAAGATGAGAGGTGTTTGCAAGAGAAGCCCATTAACAAATGATGGTTCTTCACTCTCCCCACCTCACCCATTGGATATGAACACCTTACTCTCTACCAGAAACCCCTCAGTTCTCATCCTCCCTCACCTGCCTCTCTCTCTCTCTCTCTCTCTCTCTCTCTCTCTCTCTCTCTCTCTCTCTCTCTCTCTCTCTCTCCTCAAGGATATTCAATGAGTTTTTTTTAATACCATAAGGTATTTTTTCCCTCTGTATCTTTCACTGAACTGTGCCTTCTTCCTGATCCTTCCCTTGGCTTCCCTCTGTCTTATTTCCTTCTGTTTCCTCCATCTTCCTCTTGTTTTTCTCCTAGAGCCAGGCGCCCACTCTGTGTCCCTCCTTTCTTATCTAATGGACACTAGCCATCAACTGCTCTTTATTCCTTCATGCTACTGATCTGTAGTGGATCCCTCAGTGAGCACCCTGGCATCCTGGACACCAGTGGAAGCACAGCATCATGGTTCCAGCTTACATCACAGCAGGATATTTCACTCCATAAGCCTTGGCTGCCGCTTCTGTCAGGTGGAACTTTTGATAGTACATCATTGAGACCTTGTGAAGAGGAGCTGGGTTAGTGTATGGAAACCTTCATACAGAAGTGGCACACGATGACTGGCGAATATAACTAAGTCATTATTGTAATCCAAAGCACACACAAGGGCTGGGGAGATGGATCAGCATTAAAGGCACTTGCTTGCAAAGCCTTCATGCCTGGATTTGATTTCCCAGTATCCCAGGTAAAGCCAGACAGACAAAGTGGCACATGCATCTGGAGTTCATTTGCAGCAGCAAGAAGCCCTGTTGCACTCATGCTCTCTCTCTCTCTCTCTCTCTCTCTCTCTCTCTCTCTCTCTCTCTCTCTCTCCACAAATAAAGTATATATTTTTAAAAAAGCATCCACAAGAGCTGTGCCTTGGAGAGTGTTAAGGATTTCCTTTGTGGCTAAAGACATGGATCGTGACATTTTGAAACTCGGTTATGTAGCTGACAAAGTCCTTTTCAAAACATCAAGCAGAGGGTGCTGGTCCTGGCTGGCATGCAGCCAAGTGGGCAGGCCTCCTGCCTAGGCTCAGTGAAGCCAGTTCTGTAGTACTCTTAAGGGAAGTGGGTGTGGAGTGAACAGAAGTGCCCACTCCAACACTCTTTCCTGCTTTGCCCTTTCTCTTTGCCATAGGACTGTGCAAACTCAGTGACTCTTGCCCTTCTTATCCACAGGGAATTTGCCAAAGAGAGAGAGAGAGTGGAGAACCGCAGAGCGTTCATGAAGCTGCGGCGCCAGCAGCAGATCGAACGGGAGCTGAATGGCTACCGTGCCTGGATAGACAAAGCAGGTGAGCCGGGACTGGAGAGAGGTTGCTGGGTGGCTGCCTGTATGGGTTACTTGCTGGGCAAAAATACCTGACAAGAAGCAACTTATTGAAGGAAAAGGGTTTAATTTTGTTAGGTTTCCATGGGAAGTCCATCATGGGACAGGGGGAGCATGTCAGGACCTGGAAACCAGTGTCCCTTGGCAGCCCAGGAAAGCAGAGGGAGAGCAGCAAGTGGATCAGGACTATAAAACCTAAGGCCTGTGGGGAGAGGCATATTTTCCCCAGCAACCTCTACCTCTAAAACATTCCACAGCCTTCACAAAACAGCACCACCAGCTGAAGATGAAGTTTTCAAAAACAACCACCATGGGATAGACAGTTCATATTTAAACCACCACACTGTCTATGTTTTGGGAACCAACGTCTCCCAATGGTTCCAGGACTTCCATTCACATGGAAGCCTAAACTAGAGCAGAGAGAAACTCTGAGTGTGTCTTGTGAGCACTTTGGGGTCCCTTCCTTTTTGAGTACACTCTCTTCTGCCAGACATCATTCACAAAGCAAGGTTATTAGCAAGCTGAACTCAGCAAAGTAGAACCAAGCCCAAGCCTAGAGAGAAGGTTGGGTTGGTGACATTTTATGATTTTCTTCTTCCTATGACTAACAATCCATACAGTTAGTAAATTTGTTCCAGGAACTCAGAATGCAGAGTTGAACCAAAGAGGCCACCAAGTTCAAAGGCTCCTGTCTGGTGGAGTTTATTCTTCTTCAATGAAGAAGGAAGCAATAAACAAAACAATAACTTGTGAGAGGCTTCTGTGTGTAGTAGGAGGGGGATCAAGCAGAGCTCTATAGTGAGACTGTGCTTTAGTTTCAATACAGGGGTGAAGATGGATACATTTAGGTGGGGAGTTGGAGGAGACGAGGAAATGGGTCATGGGAAGAGCTGGCAGAGAGTATTACAGGGCCAACTTCTTCTTAAGGGAGTGGATAAGAGGAGAGTAGCGGGAGGGCAGGATGAGGGAGGTCTCAGGGAAGGACTCACAGCACTTGTGTGTGACCTGATGTACCATTGTATGAGCTTTGGGCTTTACTTCAGGCAGAGGACTAGAGTGTCTCACTTGGGATTATAAAGGAATATCTGGTCACAACACTGAGAATGGATCAGAGGGATATAACAGCCAGAAGCAGGAAGACCAGTGTGAGGTCACTGCAGCCATCCAGGTAGAAGAAAGTGGTGAGAACAGGTGTGTTCCTACCCTCTGAGATGTTGTCACCCATGGCCTGACATCAGAACCAGCTCAGGCCCAACCTTGAGGATGGGTCCAAAGGTACCATGATGTCATTGAAACACAGAGCCACCAGATTCAAGTTTGCTGTGGCTCAGCTGCTTATGAGGGTCACCAATCATCCCTGGTCTGTCCATAAATCAGTTCCATTTGTTTTCATTATTAAAGGTTGAATGGTATTATATATATATATATATATATATATATATATATATATATATATATATATATATTCATTTCCTTCCAGAGAAAACCACTCACAACATTCGGTATCTATTCCTAGTAGAAAGCCTACCACAAATGTGAAGTTGGAGTTGATGCTTAATTCCATGAGCCTTATTCTTTCATAAGAACTTGCGATCATACAATGGCACTCAGTCTGACCACCAGCACTGGACAGCCTTCTTTAAACTCAGGATACACTTCTGATTACAAGGACTCAAGGCATATATATATGATTAAAAGTGAGACAGATACCCCCTTTGGGAGCACCTCCATTTCCTCATCACCTCTGGAAACATGAGCAATGCATTTTAACCACACATCCATTCCACCCGTTCCCCTCCAAAGCTGTTGAGTAAGGGTGAGGTGAAAATGAATTTCATCTGCCACTTCCCAGAATGGTAACTCAGCCTTACCATGGGAGAACAAGTAGACTTGCCTCCAGGCCAGGCTGGCAGCTTGACATTTCCAACTGTCCTCAGTAGAGGAGCCATCTGACAGAATGCTGAGTGAGCTGGCAGAAAACCCAGAAAAGAATTCTCCCAGCCCTGACCATGACCCCATTCAGGGTCAGTGGCATGAGACCTGTGCTTTTCAGATCTCGTACAATTCCAAGGTTTCCTTTCCAGTTAGCAAAGCCAGCCCTCTGCTCCTTCTAAGAAAAAAAGACGCACTGCGACTCCAAATTGTGCTTCCTGGCCCTTCCCTGTACAAGTGGAGCGTGAGTGAATCAGAGACATATGGGTTACATTTCCCTGGAAAGACATTCAAGTTCGAAAGCGAACTTGGCAAAAGGCATTGGTGGGGGAGGGGTGGCTTCAGCACAATCCTCAGCAGCCCCACATACCTCCCATCTGCCTGGGGAGCTCTCAGATGTGTTGTCCCAAGGCCAGACACTATGCAAAGCAGAGGTGACTTTCTAGCTAAAGTAATTCATGCTGCTTTAAGGCACTTTAATGAGGACTTAACTTTAAAACAGTACCCTCCAAATATGTGCCTGAAAACCCTTGTAGGTCTTATGAGGGAGCAGCCCACCAATAACACTTAACCTATTAACTTGGTGTTTCACCAGAGACTGTACTCTAAAAACAAAGCTAAATAGTTATGACTATGTCATGGCCATCCTGCATTCCCCTCCCTGCGAAATGCAGGTGGAATTACAGCAGTGACTTTACCCCTTTCACTGGTTACAAGTGCTTAAAATAAACCATTGTTCAATAGGGTCTGCTGCAAGCTTTTATCCCAGCAGCTGGGATCTTTGGGAATCATTGTCAAGGCTTCCAAGTGCCCGGTCTATAGGTTAGAATGGTTAGAGGTCAAATTCACCCCCAATACTTCTAGAAGGTACCTGGAGCCTACCAGACTTGGTCAGGAGGGATGTTTTGTTGGTGTCTTTAGAGGGAAGCTAGTGAGGTTTATTTGTACATGTCTTAGAAGCATCAGGACTACCCCCAGGGCCAAGGAAACTGGGGAAAAGAGAATACTAGGAACTGGGTGCCATCTTTTGCAAATACCATGGATGGATGCATCATTCCAATACTAACCCTTTAGTTCTCTGACACCAACTGGTTCAACAGTCTTCCTGATGCTAAACATTACCTGAAGTTAAGGCAAACCTTACAGATGCTGGCTAGTCCAGCCTGTGGTACACCAGCTACATACCATTCATGGATACATATGAAGTTGTCCTGATGCAACATCATAAACGTATTTAAAATACTCGGAGATATTTTTGTGATTGTTTTAATCATTTGATTTATGTGTGATCTTGTGTAGATGCCAACTCCATATCACCATGTCAAAAGGTTGGATATGGCTCAGTCCCACACAGTTGTCTCATCTTCAGAAACCAGAACGTGGATGATACCAAATAACCCTCAGTTCTGCCCAGCCAACTAAAATGTGGAGTTTCCTATAATTCCTATCTCCCTTTTTGTCTGTAGGTTCAAATATTTTCTAGAATGACTTATAGAGCTCAGGAAAATGATAATAAAAATTATAAAGGATACGACTCAGAAACAGCTCGAGGGTAGAGATGGACAGACAGAAGTGTTCACCAGCCCAGAAACTTCCAAAACCTGGTATCTGGGGTGGAGATGAGGTTATGGAGATTTCCTTAGACATACAGGTGTAGTCAATTGGTCATTGGTGATAGAACTGTCTCTAGCCACCTTCCCTTTCCCCAGAGGTTAGGAATGAGGTCGCAGAGATTTTATCTCTCTACTCCTGTAGTTGGTTTTTCTGGCCACCAGCTCCTATCCTTAAACTATCCAGGGCCCCTTCCTGCCTTGAGTCATCTCATTAACATATAAAAGACAGCTCAGCTGTGCCAGAAACGAAAGACAAAAGCCAAATATGTATATATAGATTATTAATATCACAGGGACAAATTCATAGTGTGCTCACACCTCTTTGGCTGAAGCTCAGCTCTACAGGCCAGTATAGAATTGGGGAGGACATATGGAAGCACACCATAAGCACTACTTTTTAGCTGGAGACCTTCAGGTGCCTTCCTTTCTCTCTGCCTTAAAGTCATGGACCGGATGGAGATTCCAACACTGTCTTGTTTCCTAGATGAAGGATAAGTGTTGGGGAATAGACAAGGGAAAGAAGAATGTGCCATTGCTAGAAAAAGTCTGAAGCTTTGGAAGAGAAAGAAACCTGGGTAGAAAGACGCTAAAACAGGTTCCTATAAATTAGGGGATCACAATTAAAAATCACTTCCTCCTGCCGCCATGGTGGCCTTCTGAGCATCAGACATAGTCCTGAATTTTGCCAACATCCCCCTTGGGTCCATCACTGTGCACCCTCCTCCCTGTGCCCTAGATAGTCAGTGAGGCAGCTGGGTGCCCGATGAGGAGCTCTGAACTCTCTGTTCTTGCTGTTACCCTAAGCCAGAGCTGACCCTGAGGGAATTTCATTTTGTACAATAATTTGGCATTTACAGATAATTTACTAAACCATTTTTTTCCATATAGAGGAAGTCATGCTTGCTGAAGAAAATAAAAACGCTGGAACATCAGCCTTGGAAGGTAAGGGCCTTGTCTCTTTGGCACTTGCCCCTCTTATGCAGTGGCGGTCTCTCTTGATCAGAGGAGAGAGAAAGAAGAGGGGGGCGCGCTGGGATTTGAAGCACAAGTCTCTGTAATAAAATCCCTCAAGCTTTAAAACGATGAGAATTGAGACACAGATTTAAACACCTTTTAAAGTGATGAAAATGAAACCCAAGAGTTGCTTTGTTCCAGGGCAGGTGATTGATAGAGTTCAATGAAAAGACCATCCTACAACCGATGGCCAATGAAGGGATCTGCTTGTAAAATGTGTGGGGATCATCTTGGGACCACTTTCATTACCGGGAAGTGCCATTGTTTATGAAGAGCCAGAGTAAATAGATACCTACTGCGTTTAGATCAGCGATAGCAGGGGCTCTGGAGCCCTTGGGTGTCTGCTTGTGCTGACCAGCACAGCACCGCGGTTCTGTCGACCTCCTCTTGTCCTGTCACCCTGCCTCCGGTATTAAAGCAAACACCTATGCCACAGGGCCCTTGCACAAGGCTTCTTGCCCACAGTCCTCAAAGTTTTGTCCAGGATGATCTGGGTGTACTTATGGCCTCTCACTGGCCTTCCCCTTCCCTGGCGTAGTGCTTCGAAGGGCAACCATCAAAAGGAGCCGGACGGAGGCCATGACCCGAGACTCGAGCGATGAGCACTGCGTTGATATCTCTTCTGTGGGTGAGTGATCCAGTTAGATCTTCTTTTACTTCTCTGGACCTCCCATGAACATGAAGATCCTGTCTTTTGAGAAGAACCACAAGGAGGAAAAGAACCCAAAGGATCCAGAAGTTAGGGGTGTAATTAAGGGAAGGTGTGGGACTCTAACCTAGATAAACAGTGATTTACAGAAAAAGACCAAGGGGACACCGTTTATATGAAATGTGGGGTTTAGAGTTCTTTAAATGTGACAGATGTATCTCATTCACAGATTTATCCTTTCTTTCCTGGGTGTGATAATGAGAACCCATGTTGGGGTACAGGTTGAGTATCCCTAATCCAAAAAAATCAAAAATCTAAAAGGCTTCCGAATTAGAATGACAAGTGGAAAATTCCACACCATGAAGCTTGGTTTCTTGTATAAAAAATTATTGAAAATATTGATTAAAATGACCTTCAGGCTATGCATATCTGATACACATGAAACATGAATTTCCCATGGAGTTGTAGGTCCCATTGCCAAGTTGCTTCATTCTGTATAGCAGATGGTTCAACCTTTGAAAAATATCTGAACTGCTTTCCTTATCCAAACACTTTGGATAAGGGATACTCACCCCATATTTTTCAAGGATCCTCGGGACCTATTTCTTCTAGTGACCCAGATGGGAGAACTTGAAGCCATTTCTTTAATAATAGTAGCACCAATTTACTTCCATCGTGTGAAATTTATACTAATTCCTTTTAACAACCCACTGATATGACTGCAGTTCCATCCTAGGTTCTCTTACAGATTCTGGCTGATGGCAGGTCTTTCCTCCCCAGAACAAGGGCAGGATCTCACTCCATCCTTAAAAGCAGAAGAGACGTAACAAAGCCCATTGCTGCTTTATGTTGTCAGTGGCAGAAATATCACAAATGCAGCAGAAGGATTCCGGTGCCTGAAGCATATTTAAAAAGAAAGGGCAGAGAGAAGCCCAATCTGTTACAGACATAAACATGATCCTGTTAGGATTCAAGATGTTGGGTGTCTGCCTGGTGTCCTGCTTGGGAATCTTTCAGTTTCCTAGGACTCAGAGTGCCTGGAGAGATTACTTAGCCCATAACATAGGGATTGCCTAGGCCTGCAAAGTGGCGGTCACCTTGCCCTGGTACTGAAGCTGTTCAGCTTGCCCTTTGGATGCCGCCTGGCCATGGAGGGTGAGCACAGGGTATTTTGTGGTCTCAGTCTCCTTTATTTCCCTCCCTTAGGCACACCCCTTGCCAGAGCCAGTATCAAGAGCACAAAGGTGGACGGGGCCTCCTATTTCCGGCACAAGGAGAGGCTTCTGCGCATCTCTATCCGCCACATGGTCAAATCCCAGGTGTTTTACTGGATCGTGTTGAGCGTTGTGGCTCTCAACACTGCCTGTGTGGCCATCGTTCATCACAACCAGCCCCAGTGGCTCACTCACCTCCTCTGTAAGTGAATGAGTGAATGCTACCTCAAGTGGGGGGCTTAGTTGGTGTGTGGATGAATGTCAGGAGCCAAAGCATGCTAAGCTCTGCAGAGGTTCCTCCAGCCCACTAGCTGACCATCCACATTGTGAGGGAAGCCCGAGCTGTCTGCAAAGGGCCTGGGCTTATTACACAGCGGCTCCCAAGCCTCCGTTCATTATTGAATGGAGTGAACAAGATAGGGTTACATCTTGGGTCCTAGAAGTTTCTTTCTGAGGTTCAGTGGTATAAAGGAATTTGAATCACTGAAGAACTGAAGGCCCTCCTCAGTAGGGCCCTCAGGGAAATGGAGAGGAGCAGGGGTGAAGGGGTATTAGACTATAACTATATATATATACATATATATCATATGCATAGACATACATATCATATATATATATATATATATATATCCTGAAAGCAATGGATATACCTCAAATGGGTCAAAAAAGGATTTTATAACTCTGCTCTCGATAAGACTCCCACATGGTGTGAGAGCCAGGAGACTTTTATATGTGGCTGTGTAGAGAGGGACCCCACCTCATCAAAGCCAGTGCACAATCCTTTCTCCTCTGAAGTCCACTTAAAGGCCAGTGATAACCCTCCCGTTACAAAAGAGCAATTGTTGATTGACCCCAAGGCTCATCTGGCTCAGTCAGATATCAGGCTTTCCTGACCTGACATGACAAACAAATGCATTGTTGTGTTGTGAGGTTGGGGACCAAATGAGGGGATGTATTCCTTAGGAAATGGATGAGCCCATATCATCTGTGGAGCAAACGCCTCTATTTTTCATACTTTCAGACTATGCAGAGTTTTTGTTCCTGGGACTCTTCCTGTTGGAGATGTCTCTGAAGATGTATGGCATGGGGCCGCGCCTTTACTTTCACTCTTCATTCAACTGCTTTGATTTTGGGGTGAGTCCTTGAAGCCTGCCTGCCCTCTGCTTCGTGGTGATACGCCACGGTTTACATAAGCAGCTTGCTCTGTCACTCAGCATGAGCCACTGAAGTCAGAGTTTGTGAAAGGAGCGTGGATACGATAAGATAAAGGGAGTTCAGAAGGGAATGAATCCTTGCCTGGCAAGGGTTTGTTTGGGCTTTTAAAGCCCTTTGATTTTAATGTTTTTATTGATATATAACACATGTGCTAAAAAGGGTGCGCACTTAAATATATAGCTCAATGAAGTTTTACAAAGCTACCCATAGCCAGAGTTTTGAACTACTCATTATCTTGGGTGAAGTCTGGGTGAGAAGGACAAAGACTTAATTCTAGAGGTGGTTTTAGAAGGAAGGTTCTGTATTTGTTTATTTTCTACTTCAGTTTAAAATTAGCATAATTGTCTAGATATGCCCGAGTGCAAACACACACACCCTTCTATTAACAAGCCTCCACGTAGAACATTTCATCCAGCTGTTTACTTTCTGCATAATATTTAGGTGTGCGTCTTGCTGGCAGTGTTCAAGGTGCGTTCACGTGTTTGTTTCCTGTGATACTTACAGGAGTCCTGTACACTATGTGAGATGTCAGGAGTTAGGTAGCCTGCCATCTACATAGGAGCAGACAGAGACCGTTATGCTCAGTTCACATACCTGGTTGGCAGCAGACTGAAGTTGTAGAACCTTAGATTCCTGAACCACTTCTCTTTCTGCCAAACCCATTTCTTTTCCTGCCAAAGCTTTAGTTAGGTGTTAAAGATTTTGAGCACTTGCCAATCTACATTTTATTTGGAACATATGGTTCTGAGTACAGGCAATTGTCAGACATAAAAGCTAGCGAGAGACTGTTTTAACCTTGGTTCCCTCATATACATAGTTTTCAGTATTGCTTTGAGATTAATTTTCATTATCTCTCCTAGTGCAATGTCTAAAACATACTAGACATTCAGTAAACATATAATTAAAAAGTAACAAAGTCACCCATGGTGGTGGATTCCTGTAACCTTAGCACTCTGGAGGCTGAAGCAGGGGAATCATTGAGCTACACAGTGGGATTTCGACTCCAAAAGAGAAGGGCCGGCAAGATAGACGGATATATTATATATATTATATATAGCTCTAGTAGAGCACTTGCTTAGAATGTCCCATCTCTAACACCACAGAAAGAAAAACAAAACATACAATCAAAGCTCTTGAAATATGAATTTGAAATAGCAATCAGACCCTATGTCCATAAAGACCATTATATTGAGGATTTCAGGACCTTAGTGTTGAAAGATGTTTAATAGAGACTAAAATGTCCTTGTTACCACTAACCTCTAGGAGAACAGAATGAGGATCTTCTCAGAGATTTCTCTATTGGAACACAGCCTGGACCAACTCAAATTGGCTTCTGTGCTTTCAGAGTTACTCCTTTGTTTGTCATTCATGGTGACTTCATACACCAACAGTCATGGTCATTAGTCATGGCCATCAAATTTGTACAAACATGGTGAGTCTCAGTAGACCAGTTCCTAGTGAGCCAGATTAAAGTTAGGAAGAGGATTGGACAGCAGTGTGAGAGAGGTGGCAGGTGTCATGTTTCTCTGGTACCTTCCCACGTAGGCATCTTGACTGGAGTGAGGGCTGGCCGAGGAAGGGAGAGTGAATTTCATCATAGCCTGATGAGAGCTGGTGACTGTTCGCTGAGTGCAGGATTGCTTTCCTCTTCTCTCTTCCTGTTTCCACAGCAGCTCTGTTTGCCTCTTAGGTCACAGTGGGGAGCATCTTTGAGGTGGTCTGGGCAATCTTCAGACCTGGCACATCTTTTGGAATCAGTGTCTTACGAGCTCTCCGGCTTCTTAGAATATTTAAAATAACCAAGTAAGTAATGGTGTTCAGATGCTTCCCAACAACTTTGAGAGTGCAGCCTTCTTTCTTCTTTGTTTTAGTCTCTTCCATCCCTTCCTACCCCCTTGCCATGTTTCCTTGCCTTATCCCATCCCCCACATTCTCCAGAGATCAAACTAGAAAGATAGCAATGGAACCAAATCAAGCACCACGTTTCTCGGGAGCAGCATGCCTCCCTTCCCCACCCCCAAGTCTTCAAGGACAGACAGCTTATCCTGCAGAATGCCAGGCCAATGCCAAGCAGGACTTGGGGAGTATTGGACACTCCATGTCTGCAGCTCTAACCTTGTCTGGGTTTCACAGGTACTGGGCGTCTCTCCGGAACTTGGTGGTTTCTTTAATGAGCTCTATGAAGTCTATCATCAGCTTGCTCTTCCTCCTCTTCCTCTTCATCGTTGTTTTCGCTCTCCTAGGAATGCAGCTGTTTGGAGGCAGGTAAGAGCAGGGGGCTTTCCCTCTCCAGGGAGCTTTAAGCAGTCTGGAGCCTGCAAGCACCGGGTTCATTGATGTGATCACTGTCTTACTACCTGTTCGCTCTTGGCCTGAGTAGACCATGAATGAATGTCTGCTTTTAACATTTCACACCACAGAGTTCTTATTTTGAGACCTGTCACTTTGGGGCTGTCCCTGAAATGCACAGCATGGAGCTTAGTCACTCCTCGTTTGCACAGACTCTGTTTTATTGGTTAGTTGTTCAGAAATAGCTGGTCCCATGTTCATAAATTATATGAGATGGAGGGAAGTAGGGAAAAAGGAAGCAATGGAAACTGTCATAATCTTGAGGAGCGCTTGGTATGTGAAATTTCCTACCTTTGTTCTGAATTCTCTTTTCAGGTTTAACTTTAACGATGGGACTCCTTCAGCTAATTTTGATACTTTCCCTGCGGCCATCATGACGGTCTTTCAGGTATGTGCACAGTCCAGAAATGCTGCGAGGGCCTGTGGACAACATACTACAAGATGACAGTGTTGGGGACTCCTGATTTTCCTCCTGGGGCCCCTTCTAGGAAAGAGAGTACTTTTCCTTTTTGAGTAATCATTACCATAGTTCTTTGGATGCTTGTGGCTCTGTTCTCACCACCAACAAAAGAACTCTGTCATTATCACCTTGTTGTCTTTCTCCCCGTGCCTGTGAATTTGCAAGACATTGAGTATGAGATCTTCAGTCACAAATCACATTTGTGCTTTTCCTGAAATGTGGAGTATTTTCTAACTTACATGTTAATTTAATTAGGTATCTTTTCCAAGCCCCCGTCTTTAAAAAAGTGTCATAAAGAAAATACAACAGCAATAGTATTGTAGTCTTTGCAGATGGAGTAAAATATTGTATAGTTGGAATTTGAGGCTGACCAGAATCCAACTTTTCATATTGGAACCCCTAAAGTTCTTTGAATAACACTATTGTCTCATGAATGGCACATTGATCAGACCTCCTCAGACCTCCTGGTCTATGTGATTCTCATGAGGAAGAAAGGTCTCTAGTGTGAGGAACTGGGCCTTTCCTTTTGTTCTTTTTCTATGTTTAATGCCTCTCATTCTCTTCTGTATCAAAACTGCTTAGGATCCTTGATAGGAATAACTTTCTTCCCAACCTGGCAGGAATGATGCAAGTTTTTGGGTTCAGGGAGGGATTAGAGTCCATTAAAATGCACGAGATCCCAGGCCCATGCACCCCACCTTTTGGATCCTTGTCCAAGTTAAAAAAATTTAAAACACAGACTCAGAGAATGGTAGATTATGAATTATACAATTTACTTTAGGGCAAGTTAGGATCCAGAGGGAAGGCAAGTAGAGAGGCCCAAACCAAAATTACCATCATAGGAGGTAGTTTCAGAGCCTTGGTGGTACCATGAGCACGGCCAGGTGGTGGTAGTGGTGGGGGGGGTCGGGGGAGATGGTCGGAAGGATTTGAGATTCTTACTGGGGATAGATGGAAAAAACCTACCCTAATATTTTACCCTTCACAATGGCCCCATCTTCTCTGTTAACCCTGAGTCCTGACCTGTTTCCTTTACTCTGTAGATCCTGACAGGGGAGGACTGGAATGAAGTGATGTACAATGGAATCCGCTCCCAGGGCGGGGTCAGCTCAGGCATGTGGTCTGCTATCTACTTCATTGTGCTTACCTTGTTTGGAAACTGTATCCTTTTAAGATGCCACTTTATTCTGGCCACTTTACTGGACCAGCTTTTGAGGAGGAAGTGGGGTGGGGGTGAAAAAGCTTACGCCGTCCAGGTGAGAGGACATAGCCATTGCTTGGTATACGAGTAAATAAGGAGAGTGATCTTAAGAAACTTGGATGTTAATTCTAGTACAAGAAATACAAGCATAAGCAAGTCAGAATTATCCGTATCTCAGTGGAACTTATGAAACTTATGTTGAATGAATAGAGATACTTTGAGAGGTCTGTAAACTACAAGAGGGCTGGGATTGTATAGACTGAAATAGTGAGTAGATTGTCATACTAATGACTTGATTACATGTTAATATAAAACATTTTACCATATGTAAAATTTCAAAAATAGTAAGTTAATATTTATTGTATTTGTGCTGAATATGAGAGATTCTGTGCTGTACAGACAATACTTCATCTTACCTCATGTAAGAGGGGGAAATAACTTGATCAATTCAAACAGGCAATACATTGTAAAAGAAGATGAAAACCCAATCCTCTAACTCCAAGTCCTGCATCTGGTTATAAAGATCTGGACCAGAAAGTTTTAGGTTTGAATCCTAGAGCACTCCTCATCAGCCTTGGTCTTGGCAAATTCAATTTCTCTAAGCTTCCGCTTTTTTACATCTCAAAATAGAACAATATCACTTTTATCAGGTATCCCTATTGAATGAAATAATTATTTGAATACATCTTGTCAACTGCAAACTTCTGCATAATCATTAGGGGTTTGAGGAAGACTTCCCCAAGCGGGTAGATTAGGGATAAGGGAGAGGGATGATAGAGCTACAATTTTGTATTTACTATAGACTCACAAAGAAGAAATGCTCTCTTAAATTTCCAGCCCTGAAAACTTCTAGAAGTTAGAGAAGAATATAACTAAACATGAGACATTCACAAGAAGATGAGCCACAGGAATGCAAGGTCAGTTGATCGCAGTGGCACCCTGATAGCCTTGCTACTTTCAGGGTAACCAGAGCTGGCCTTTTCTGCTAGAGTATGTTTTATATTCCATAACACATGGGCCTCAGAGACAGTTAGAAACTTGAACTTCAGGGATTAGAGTATTGTGATGGTTAAATTTTGTTGTCAATTTGACCTTTCAAGTAATCTTGGGTGGGTCTCTGAGTATGTTTATAGGAAGGCAGCCTCTCAGCAAGGGGCAAGATGTAAGGAAGATCAAAGGAGCTGGAAGTAAACATCCTTTCCTGTGTGGGCAGTGCAGGAAGGAAATTCCAGAGACTCAGGAAGCCATTAAGTCTGGGATAGGGCTGCAAGGCCCACCCTAAGGCTATATAAAGGGGAAGCAATTCTCTCCTTGTCTCGCCCTCCTTCCTGTTTCCTGTTCTGTGTGTGTGGTGTAGGTGATGGATTTCTCTCTCTGCTTGACCTGTGAAACAGGTTACAGAACTTCCACTCAATCTGTAGTTTCAATAAATACTTTCCTCCCCCAAATTGTGCCTGGTTTGAAAATTCATCTCAGCAGCGTGTGGCTGACTACGACAAGTATGGAATAGGAGTGGATTAATAATGAGTCATGTCTGTGCTGTGATAGTTTGTTGAATGAACTATGGAAGCAGGACCCTAACGAGGAGAATGAGAGAAGAGAGTCAATATCACATAATGGAGAGCTGCTCAGTCAGTGATGGGCTGCGGGATCACAGTTCCTTTGGTCTTGGAGGACAGTGTAGCATGATGCTCATGGGTCTAGGTGAGGTTGAATTCTATCCTCCCAGGAAGGAGACATGAGCACTTACCACCCAGTCCCCCATGCATCATGTTGTTCAGTGATCCTCCTGTTGGCTCTTGCTGTGGATTGAGGCTTTTGCACTCTGGTGGTCTCATCGCCTTCCAGGTGGTTTGATTCAGGTATTTTGTTGTCCTGTATGAAGGGGCAGCGTGTGAAAGGAGGAAAGACATATCCCCTTGCTCCTTCCTCAGAGTTGTACAGCATCCTTCTCACCCCTCTTACAGCCTCTGGCTTCTTCTTCAGCCAGTGTCTAGGCAGAGATGACCTAGAGGTGCCCTGTCAGATGACTGAACATGTTCATTTTTCTTGCTTGTGGTGGTGGTTTTGAAGGTAATGTCTGTGATTAAGTTTCCTACTTAGTTCCCATCCAGTAGAACATTTGGGAGGTGGAGCTTGGCTGGAAGAAGTGTGTCACCAGGGGCAGATCTTAAGGTGGAGTCTAGCTCCATGTGTGTTCAGAGTCAGTTCATGCTTGTTTATGCTTGCTGTTGTCTCTCTGCTGGGGATGTAAGCTGAGGTGAGCAAGCTCCTACTGCCATAACAAAGCTTCTCCTGGAATCTGTAAGCCTGAAATCAATGCTTTCCTCCCATAAGCTGCCTCTGGTTGGGTGTTTGTCCCAGCAATGAAAAGGTAACTGCAACTCTTGTCCATCCTTAACCCATTCCTCCCAGATACACTTCTGAATGTATTCTTGGCCATTGCTGTGGACAACCTGGCCAATGCCCAAGAACTAACCAAGGTAAGCATTGTCCTCCCAGGGAGTCCTCTAATGGCAACTGAGCAATTAGAGAGCCACATTTAGTTTCTTTGGGTTTGCTGAGCTTTGGTTCAGCATGGGTGTCTCGAGGGATATAAAAAATAAGTGCTCATCTCGTTGAGTCCTCAAATGTATCCTTCTCAGGTTTATGACATAGATAGTCAAGGAAAATACTATAAGCCTAGTTTCAGCTTCACCTCTGTCACTGTGACCTATGACAGTGTGACCTCAACCGAGTGGCCTAATCCTTGAGGGATTGGGTATAAGAAGGTCAGAGCAGTGCAGCTGCTAGGCTGGGGCTGATGGGGTAATCCGGTGGCCACAATTATTCTGGGGAAGTTTCAATGAAGTCAGATGCTGTGTTTCTGAAAATGGTATTCCTTTCTCTTCTCTGGTTCTCTTCTCCAAGGGAGAAGGTAATATTAATGGACGTGGAATGATATATGGAGGTGAATGAAAACTATTCTCTCCACACAATGCAAATTTGGTTTGGGGCAGAGGTATACACTTTCAATATCTTGATAGTGTTTCTGAGTCTTTTCTATTTGTTCTGTGATATTTTACCTGCTCTTCCCTACATCACTAATGACTTTATCTCTATAGGATAGGGGGAAAATACCAGCTTTAGTATCTGAGAAACTGAGTTCAAATCCTACATCTGCCACTAATGGGTTGTTTTAGCTTTAGGAGACTCTTGATCTCCATTAACATGGTTTTCCTCATGTGTAAAGGGGGAAAGTTACATCTGCCTGTGCTCCTCGGGGGACTGCAGCCAGGGTCAAATGAAATAATGTATGTGAAACCATAGCATGCATGGAAAATGTGTGCATAAGCAATACATCCAGTTACCATGGGACCAATTTGTCATGCAGGTGAGACTCCCTGATGGGTGGGTGCTCTGCCTCCACACTGACTTCAGGAGCTTCTACATGGAAGGAAACTGACCCATCATTTCCAGATAGTGAAGCACTTCTGAGGAGGATTGGCTCCTTTATATCCATGGCCAAGGGGATGAGGGCATAGATAAGAATTGTTGTCCAGGGGATGGGGTGGAGGAGGGGCTGCGGGCCTGGCCTCTGGTCATCAGACGTTTCTAACTCAACCTCACGCTTCCTGCTTTACTTGCTCTTCTGCTTCCCTCACTTTGCCTGGTCTTTGGAGCGCCTCCTGGGGAGGCCCAAAGGAAGCTACTTTCCTCGTGAAGATCCCAGACCAAGCCATCTCTGCTTTGTGTCTAGGATGAGCAGGAGGAAGAAGAGGCCTTCAATCAGAAACATGCACTGCAGAAGGCCAAAGAGGTCAGCCCGATGTCTGCTCCCAACATGCCTTCTATCGAGTGAGTAGGCTAATCCTATCCCTGACCCTCAAAGCTCTTGGGCCAGTTAGTTTATCAACTCATAAGATAATTAATTATAGGAGCGCACCTCCTCTCTGCCACAAACTTTTCCTGAGAACCCATAAGTAGTGAGCAAGGCAGTCTGTTCCCATGGAGGGCTCATTAGAGTGAGGAAAATGGGTGATTATATATATATATATTATATATATATATATATATATATATATATATATATATATATAATATATATATAATATATATATTACAGATAGCAGTAGGTTTTGTAAGCAAATAGAACAGGGTCATACCCTGAGAAGGAAGCGTGGTTGGGAAAGTACTTCAGGGAAATCCAGGAGGCATTATCTGTGTAAGCAGAGACCTAAACAGGTAAGAAGCAGGTATGTCCCTCAGCAAGGTCTAGAGTGGCTGATGTGTAGTGACAGAGAGGTTAGAACACAACAAGGCCAGGGAGGCAGGCAGGACCAGTGCAGAGGTCCTAAACCCCAGGTGATGATTTTTAACTTTTATTCTAATTGCCACCATGAGAAAACTTAATATGTGTTGTGTGACTTTTCTGGAGTGACAGAAAGAAATGTCCATTCATGCCATACAGAGTGCCAGTGACAGACCAAAGCAACAATTTCCTTTAAGTTTAGCTTGGTGTCCAGTGAGTTTACTGGGGTTACTTACAGGAATACTAGTGGAGACGCAAAGAGAGCTGCATCCTCTAAAAGCCCATCGAAGTGTGGGTGATGACTCAGGGAAGCTATGTCCCTAGAGCTTCCTGCATGGCTCGGAGGCAGCTGAGCCAGCAGGAGAGTCTCCTCTCCCAGCAATGGATAGTGCTTACATAACCTTGGGAAGGAACCTTGGGAATCTTGTTAAGGTTCAGGTGCTTTCTGATGATTGTAAATTTTCATCACTCCAGGAAGGAATATGTTAATATGAAGGAAATAGCTATGTAACATGGAAGGATGGATAGCATGTGACTTCTACTGTAAAAGGTCACTCTACTCTGCTCCATGAAGGAAGAGCTGTGGGGGCGAAGAATGGAAGCGGTGAGACAGTTGGTGCTTACAGCAGAGAGGGTGATGGGGATTTAGATGCTGGCAGAGATCACAAGTAGTCCCATTCAGTCTGTATTTTGGATGTGAGCCAATGGGATGCACTCATGAATTAAATGCATTAGGGGTAAGGATGAAAAAAAAAAGAGAAGAAATAAACATTGTTACAGGTTTTAAGACCTAAACAGCTGGGTGGAGGGTGGTGGTATTTACCTATACTCAGAAATGATAGAAATCCATAGTTCATCTAGGCCACTTCTAAGGCCCATCCAAGTGTTTGAATAGGCTATTGGTTACAGGAGTCTGGAGTTTAGAAGAGAAGTAAGAATTAAAATAAAGATTTGGGGGAAGTCATTTGCATTTAGATGGTATTTAAGTCATCAATGTGGGTGAGATGACCCAGGGAGAGTGGGGAAAGGGAAGAGTGGAGCTGAGGACAGATGCGGCGCATGCGCCTGTCTGGCAGAAGGGAGGCCAGGAAAAGAGATGAGGGGGGTGTAGCCAGAGGGAAGAAGGGAGGAGCATGGATGGTGTCCTGGAAGTCCATAGAGAAGAACAGAGGGGTGGTGTACATGTTATTGGAGGACCACCAATGACGGGAACAGAGAAAGGACCATTGAATTTGGCAAAACAAAGCGCCAGGTGGGAAGAACATCCTGGTGGAGTGGACTGGAGAGAGGATGGGAGTTAGGGGCACTCTTTCAGGATCCAGCCTGGACCTGTTCTCTATGGGAGGACTTAGGGAGTCAGCTTGGGCCCCCTGGGCCTGGCCTCTGCATTGTGAAAGAGACAGGTACTGGGGGAGAACCACAGAATTCCTGATGTTGTTCAAGGCTGCACGAGGCCTGGGTAAGTGATCCTGCTGTAATCATGGGGACAGTTTAAGACCTCTGAAAAGTAGAAATCAATCTTGACCCCAGATCTTATCACTTACTACTTTAAGCAGGTGAAAGAAAAGTCCTTGGTGGTCCAGGCCTCAAGGGAGAGAGGAACTCCTGATGAGTGGGCTCTGCCTCACCTGTTACGGTGCTCCCCAGTTCTATGTGGGACCTCCTTTTTAGCATTATTATTTTGTTTTAAACTTTCCAAACTGGCAGTATCACCTTCATACTCTTCTGTGAGCGAGAAAAAGAATGATCCATTAAAGATCAAACGGGTGTGGCAAACTCCTTCCTTTGCAGAATAGTCTCTGAGTCTTGACTAACTTAACCCAACCTTGCCTGAACTCATAAATTTTGGCTAAAATTACATACGCAAAGGTATCAAAAATGCAGATGGATAGGAATGGCTGCTGCCAGGAGTGGGTGGTTCTATTTACCGAGATGAGGAAGCCTGGGGGAGAAGAGGGCTTGGAGAGATGTGATTGGGGGTGATGCTTGGCCCCGAGTAGAAAGTATTTATGGAATGGAAGGATGAATGAAATGTGGGCAGGCTCAGGGTTGTAGGAATCAAGCAGCATGCCTTAGGGCAGAGTGAGGTGGAAGAAATTGCTGCAAACATCCAAAATGAGTTGAGACCTGAGCTTTAGTTGCTGCAGACTTACCAGGAGAGAGATGCTCATGGGGAGAAGCTCAGCGTATGTGTGCCTTGCTCGGGAGAGCAGGCCAGACCACTGACCACTGTCTGCAGTGTAACTCAGGCACAGAAGGGGCGGCCACGGCTAAATGTGAGAAAGAAAAGAATCATGAAAACTACAAGCCCAGAACTAATCCTAGTGCTGTTGTGTGCACTCTGTGACCCAGAGGAGAGCCGCCTCGGGTCTCAGATCCTCGGCTCCCCATCTCTGAAGAGGGAAGAACACCTGACTTTTCTGTTCCACAAGGTTATTATGGAGTGTTGCACATGGCCACGTGTACATGAATTAGAGATATGTGGATACTTCTCTGTGTGATGCCTCTGTGAGGGCATGAATATAAACTTGAAATTCTGCGTATATGGGTAGAATGGTGAAGGGGAATGTCAAGTGTTCAAGTGTATGTCTAGTGTGTATGATTAAAGATTGCTTTCTCTTTTGCCTGGTGTGTGTGTGTGTGAGAGAGAGAGAGAGAAAGAGAGAGAGAGAGAAGGAGAGAGAAAGAGACTATTTACAGCACATGCTCCTGGAGGGTGGCTGGTATTTGAATATTTGAGAATTTACAAATAGATGGCATGATGGGCTTTTCCTAGCAGGGGTGCACGCTGCCTGTCTAGAACGTATGCTTCTATTTCTATATGCTTCCCATGCTTGGCAGCCCTGCCCCCACCTGCATCCTGTTACAGTACAAGCTGTCAGTGCGTAGGAATGAGGAGTTCACAGGCATCGCCATGAGGGTGCCTGCATTAGTAGGTGCTTGTGTGCACATGTGTGCATTTGTGTTTCTTGCAGACACCTCAGAGAAGGCTCAAAGCAGCTGCCTCTGCTCCCTCAGCCTCACCTTTGTACCAGGCTCCTCTCAGATGCATGAGAAGTGGCAGTTGAGCAGGGTTCATCTGCCTGGCATGTTCTGGGTTGGCGGGTGTCAGTCTTCTCAGGGAAGGAGCACCATGTCAGCAGGTGCCAGTTGATGCCAGGGAGGGTGGAAGCCTGCTCCAGTCCCTGCACTAGTGGACTCAGCCCAGTCCCAGGAGCTGACAGGCTCATTTTACCACACGTCCTTTTCGCTTTGGCAGGTGCCATCAACCTGCTGCTCTGACTGCCCACTAGAGTTTATAAGGACACAGTGTGCATGGAGAAGGGCTTTCTTTGGACAAATCTAAGAAGGTCAACAGTGCTTGAAGGCCTCTGGCCCAGGCCATTGTGTTGCACAGATGCAGGGTCACCATACACATCCTGGAGCATGTGGGTGGTGCGCCCCCAGAGTGGTGGCCTTACCCTTAGCCATGGGCTGTTCTGCGGCCTCACTGGTGTGCATGGCACAGCATGTGCTTCCTGCATGCTTTGTTGCAATGGAGTCCTAGATGGGGAGTCACGCTGGGTGAGTGTGCTTGATATGAATGGGGAGGAAGGAAAGAACTGCTCGTCAAAACAGGGCTCTGAAGGGTGCTTAGAAGGCAGTCGGAGCTCAGTGGGGCATGGCGCTTAAGCATCAGAAGCAGTATCCTCCACAACATAGTCTGTCCTCTGGGTCTCTGCTTGTGTGCCTTAAAACCAAGAGCCATGTATTTGCACCTTGCGAGGACTCAGGAGTCACTCTGTGGGAGCACCGAAGGTTGGGAGTCCGCAGGAGGCAAGCAGGTGGATGGAGACCCTGTGGACTCTGGCCTTCCTCTAGACATGGCTCTAGATGTGGCTGTGGGGCTTGATGTGCCCAGAGGCCGGGGTGGACTGAACTGTTCATTTTTCTTTCCCAGAAGAGACAGAAGGAGAAGACACCACATGTCGATGTGGGAGCCGCGAAGCAGCCACCTGTATGTGTGTACCGGTCTGCGTGTCTGGGAGTGGCTCTGTGTGGGCGTGGGGACCATGTGTCTTTGTCCTTGCCATGGACAAAGCAGCACTGGGTGTGCATGCCAGTGTGTGCCTCGGCGTGTGCGTATGTGTTCTGTACTTTATAGTGTGTGCTTCTATCAGTGTGTGTCCAAAGTATGTGACTGTGTTGTTGGCTCTTGTGTTTGGATTGAGAGTGACACGTGTTGGCATTGGTCATTGGTGTCGGTGGGTGTTCTTTTCATGTAGGCAGTTGTGCACATCTCTGTGTGAGCCTTGGTGAGGGTGTGTGTGGGTCCATGTGAGTGTTGGTAGATATGTGTCCACAGGCACCAAAGGGAAGGAATGGGTGTCTGCCCTTCTGCCGAGGGAGCTCAGGCCTCTGTATGTCACATCCGTGTGTTCCCACTGCCACATGGATGCTGGTTAGGCCCCTGAGCTCTAGTGCTCACCAAGAGCTTGGGTATAGACTATGGGTGGGGGAGTCTTTGTGCATCAGTCTTCCAGGGCTTTCTTTCTGGGGATGATGCATTCTTAGCAAATCTAAGAGATTTGGGGAGAGAAGTATCTCCAGCCCTTAACTGAGGGACCATTGGTAGGCACAAAGTAGGCCCCAGAAGATGCCCTGAATCAAAGAAGAGCATAGATAGGCCCTGGGAGCCTTTGTACTGTGGCCCTCAAAATCCCTGGAGATGGGGGACTTGATCCTGGAATGATCCCCACCTCACCCCTTTGCTACTGCACTACAGAGCAGAGATTGGAGTGAAAAGTTCCCTGGTGTTCTGGCAACCTACTGATGTGTGGCCACTCTGCCCCTGGCATCTCTGTGCTTCTTGTCTCAGGCCCTGGCCTCTCCTGTTAGCTCCCCTACCATGTACCTATTCCCTGGTTGTCAGTTTCTGACCCTGACCCTTGCCCTTTGCCAGGAGGGAGCGGAGGCGTAGGCACCACATGTCGGTGTGGGAACAGCGTACCAGCCAGCTGAGGAGGCATATGCAAATGTCCAGCCAGGAGGCTCTCAACAAAGAGGAAGCCCCTCCAATGAACCCCCTTAATCCCCTCAACCCACTGAGCCCCCTCAACCCACTCAATGCTCATCCCAGCCTCTACCGAAGGTCCAGGCCCATTGAAGGTCTGACCCTGGGTCTGGGCCTGGAGAAATGTGAAGAGGAGCGCATCAGTCGTGGGGGTTCCCTCAAGGGGGACATAGGAAGCCTGGCCAGTGCCCTTGACAATCAGAGGAGTCCCTTGTCCTTGGGCAAACGAGAGCCACCATGGTTGGCCAGGTCCTGTCATGGAAACTGTGGGCCAACCCAGCAGGAGGCTGGGGGAGGAGAGACTGTGGTGACCTTCGAGGACAGGGCCAGGCACAGACAGAGCCAACGGCGCAGCCGGCACCGTCGTGTCAGGACTGAAGGCAAGGAATCTGCCTCAGCCTCCCGAAGCAGGTCTGCCAGCCAGGAGCGGAGTCTGGATGAAGGACTGTCCACTGATGGAGAGAGGGAACGTGAGCCCCGAAGTATCCATGGGAGCAAAGAACCAACAATCCATGAAGAGGAGAGAGCTCAGGACTTAAGAAGGTAAGTGAGTCCCAGGAGTACCCTGGAGGGAGGCACACAGCTCAGACTGGTGTTAAAAATTCTGCAAAGGAACCTTTGTGGGGGCGGAGGGTGTCTCAGTTTTTCCTTTTATAAAATGGAGCAGATGCTAAAATCACCCTTTAAGAAACACGGCCAGGGCTGAGATGAATCAGTGGATAAAGTGCTTACCACACAGTGTGAGGACCTGAGTTCAGGTCCCCAGCACCCATGGAAATGCTGGTCATAGTGGCACATTCCTTTGGTCAGATCACTGGAGATGTGGAGAATGGTAAATCACCAGGGAAGAATACTGGATGCTCTAGCCTAATTGGTAAGCTCTGTTTTCAATGAGAGACCCCATCTTTAAAAACAAAAATAGAGACCAACTAAGGAGAACAACCGACATCAACTGCTGGCCTCCACACATGTACAATCACATGTACATGCACACCTGCACACACATACACCCACATATATAAATACACACACTCGCACACTCCCCATACACATGCCAAAAAATGACACATAAATATAACAGACTATGGGATCTGTCCCCATGAAAATGAGGATCTGTTCTTCTAAGGCATCCCTACTGGGTGCCTGGATGGGAATAAGGTGGTTGTCATGGATCCCAAGGTCTGGCTCCCCTTCACTTGGGTATAGATGGAAAGCATCAGGTGCTGTGTGATCTCCAGAGGGCCTTCCTGGGCTCCTGTCCCTTTAGAACAGCTTCTGAGCTATGGCCTTCTCTTTCTCCTAAGGACCAACAGTTTGATGGTACCCAGAGGCTCTGGGCTGGCAGGAGCCCTCGATGAAGCGGAGACACCTCTGGTCCCACCCCAGCCTGAGCATGAAGTAGGGAAGGATGCGGTGCTGACAGAGCAGGAGCCGGAAGGCAGCAGTGAGCAGGCGCTGCTGGGAGATGTGCAGCTGGATGTGGGCCGGGGCATCAGCCAGAGTGAGCCTGACCTCTCCTGCATGACGGCCAATGCAGACAAAGCCACCACGGAGAGCACCAGTGTCACTGTCGCCATCCCTGACGTGGACCCCTTGGTGGAGTCCACAGTGGTGCACAGTAAGCTTAGTGCCTGTCCACTCACCCCCACCACCTAAGCCAACTGGGGCTGGGGACAACTGGTTCTTCTAGTGAAGTTTTGTAGAATGTCACAGTAGCGTTCTTCACCAAATAAAACCTAGCTGCAGTTTTCTCCTGATTAAAAAAAAAAGTTAGGGCTTTCTCCATCTTCAATTTTGCCTAAAGAGTTTGGTTCTGTGCTCACTGTAGCCTTCAGAGTGGTCATCTGTGACCCCATGTTGATTTAACCTGATGGTGTTCTATGTGACCTCCAAAGTGTTCTGCTACCCCAGTGTTGCAGTCAGCTTTCTTGTTGCTGCAACAAAGAACTCAATGAAAAGGCAGCCTTTGGAGGAAGGGTTTATTTTGGCTTACAGACACGAGGGCAAACTCCATGATGGCAGGGAAAATGATGGCATGAGCAGAGGGTAGACATCACCTCTGCCACAGCACTGCAAACAGCTGCAGGAAGGTGTGTCAAACACTGGCAAGGGGAAGCTGGCTTATAACCCCCATCAGCCCGCCCCCAACAACACAGCTCCATCATGGTTCTAATTCCTGAACTGCCATTAGCTGGGGATTAAGCATTCAGAACACAAATGTTTGTGGGGGACACCTGGATCAAGGCATCACACCCAGCAAGTTATGAAGCCCCTTCATAGAGTTGGAGAGTGGAGAACAATAGTAGGAAGGCTCTCTCTGGCCCTGGCTTTACTCAGTCATTTGGCCTCAGAAAAACCTGTGCATCTCTTATGGCCTCGGTTTGGTTTGTCATGTGTAACTCGAGAGCATTGAGCTAGATGATCTCTGAGGGCTTTCCTACACTAACATTTTATGATTCTATTACTCTTAGCAGCTTTTTTCTCCTAGGAGCTCTTAGTCATGCATTCTCTCCATCCAAGTTCCTTAAGCAGACAATATTCGTCTGTGAAACAATAAAGGGAAACAGCAAAAAGGGGGTCATTTAACCTTCTTACTCCATCTTGAGTCCTGTCCTTCATCATTACCCTGGCCCATACCTCATCTCTGCATCACGCCATACTCGTCCCTGTCCTGACCACACGCCCATGCCCAATATTAATCTCATGTTCTCTCCTTGGCCTGTACCTTATCTCTGCATTAATTTCATGCCTATATCTGCCCTTCCTTCCCTAACATCACACTCCATTCCTGCATTAATCGCGCACCACCTCATCCCAACTTTGCACATCTTCCTTGCTTCAATCCTTCATCCTGCCCCTGACCCCAAACCACAACCCTACATGAATCCCACCACTCTTGTGAATTGTGACTGCAAGGTTCTACTCTTGCTTGTTTCCTCCTGCTTGTCCCATACCTTTATTTTGTATAACAGTTTCTTCTCCTCCATGCCTGCCTTTCTTCCACTATTCTATCTCCCCTCCTTCACATTCTCCACCCTCAAAAATGTCCAATATGCTTTCAAAAGCAACTATCCCATAGCTGGTGCATATTTGAGTTGGCTTGAGGTATCTTGGGATCTCAGGGTCACAGTCACTTTTGACATGTCTGATTTTATTTTGGATCCTCTTTCATGAAAACAACACTAGATAGCTTACTTGTCCCTCTATTCCCATTCCAGGGCTAGTCTTTCTTCACAGATACACTGTGGGGTAGGAATACTTTTACATAAATCCTATCATTCACCAATCAGAAGGCCCCAGCACAGCCCAGGATCATAGAAGCCGCTTACTCACCAAAAGCAATGAGAGGGGTTGCCTGGACTTCTCCTTACTCTCAGAGCTGTGTCTCCTGCCATGTGAAAGCAGTACAGAAACAACTAGCAGCCACACAGACAGCCCACTCTACCCCTGCTGCTCGATCCTCTGGTCCTGGAATCCGGTCACAGGCCCCTGTTTGCATGAATATTGCATTCTCCTTTCTATATCCATCATGGCTGGAAAAGGCCCAGCCTGAAAGGCAGCTGCAAAGAGAATAATGGTTTTTGAAATCTTCCACTGCAGTGTGATTTCATGGAGGCATGCAGATTTTAAATTGGGAACTCATGCTAACTGTATGACCTTAGGAAAGGTACTTAGAGTCCTGGCACTTAAGTCTCTTCACCTGGGCCATGAGGATAATAATATCTGCTGATCTATTGCCATGAAAGTTCAATAAGTGAACTCGGAAAGATTCCAGAGTTTAGATATAGTAAATTCTATAAGCTTTGCAGCTGAAACAACCATGCTGTTTTCCAGACTGTGAGAGTTCAACAAGGAAGGAGGAAACATTATTGTTTTTATGTCACAAAAGTCTGTACCATATCACATGTAGATGAGTGTAAGGATGAGAGACAGGCTTGTTCAGTGTAACATGGGGAAGGCCTCCAGTGCTGCCAGGGTGCCCTTACTAGGGGCATCCTTTGGGTCCTTTCCTATCCTCTCCGTGTTGTCCCCATCTGAAATGTGAAGATGCAATATGTTCCATTTGCAGTCAGTAACAAGACTGATGGAGAAGCCAGTCCCTTGAAAGAGGCGGAGATCAAAGAGGAGGAAGAGGAGGAGGTGGAAAAGAAGAAGCAGAAGAAGGAAAAGCGGGAGACAGGCAAAGCCATGGTGCCCCACAGCTCTATGTTCATCTTTAGCACCACCAACCCGTAAGCCATGCTTGTTCCTCATTAGTGCGCAGGGCAGACAGCCAGGGTTTGGGCCAGCATGGGGTGAAAATGAGATTAGGAACCAGGTCATCTTCATGAGCCCTCCAGGTGGAAGATGACCAAACATGGACGTATCTGGGTCTAGTAGCGAGGGTGGATCTTTACATTGACCTGCCTCTATCTCTATGTCCATAGTCTCCAGGGTAACCAAGGCCAGGAGACATGTCATGAGGAAAGAACCCTTTGTTCATTGTCTCCTCAGTAGTTGACATGGGGCAAAGGAAGGAATCTCCTGGAGGATGTCACCGAGTGCTCCAGGAGGGGACACAACTGAGACTCTGTTTCCCAGGAAACATCCACTGGAGTTTAGGATGCTTGCTGTCACTCCCTTGCATGTGGATTTTTGAGGACAGCCTCTCTCCTAAAGTGGAGGTATAGAGAGGGGACTTCAGAGAAGAGGCTAGAAGACAGAGTTAAGAAATGAGACTAGCCTGGGTTAAGTTGTCAGGTTATCTGCGGCTGGAGCTTTGAAGGTAGATACTTTCATCCGAAGAGCCTGGGAGTCATGGGAACCTGTTGCTATTTTCATTAAAGGCCTTAGGGTCCAGGTTTTTTTTCTGAGTCCTTTACAATTTCATGGGCAGATGCTGGGTTCCTTGCTTAGGGGACAGGACGCAGACGCAGTGGAGGGTATTCCATGCCGCCTACAGTTGCATAGTCTGATGTGGCGCAGCTGTGTGTGCAGATAATGCCTCTTAGCTTGCGTGCTACAACCTCCCACCAATCTGATTACCTCCCCCCACTGAGGCTTGAAATTATGGGTGGTGTCTCAGAAATTCAATTGCTCTTTCTTGTGGCTTCCTTTGGCAAGGGCCTGGCTGTCTGGATGAGGCTGGTGTGGGGGAGGGGAGCTAGGCAGTAAGAGGGAAAGGGCATGGGTCCAGCTCAGCAGGACCAGCTCAGCAGGGCTCACCACCCCACAGGATCCGCAGGGCTTGCCACTACATCGTGAACCTGCGCTACTTCGAGATGTGTATTCTCCTGGTGATCGCAGCCAGCAGCATTGCCCTGGCCGCCGAGGACCCCGTCCTGACCAACTCAGAGCGAAACAAAGTGGGTACACAGAGGGCCATTTGTCTACCTCGTGATTTCCCGGGGTCTGCGCTATCCCATGGACCAAAACGTCAGGAAGGTTGCTGAGGAGGAAGAAGGATGGAGAAAGTCATTCCCAGAGGGGCCTCTCACACCCCTCACCACACTACAGCCTTTATGCTGTGTCAGTGGGCCTCCTACCCAGAGCCTGGGCTTTGAGGGGAGTCTGTTGAAGGGCTTGGATGTAGAAGCAGACATGGCTCCATAGGTAATGAGGATCTACAGCCCCAGCACAGGGAATTGAGACATCTAGGAAAACCCACAGGGAGATAGATGACAGGAGACAGGAAGGTGGGGGGAACAGATATCCACAAGGATTCTAGGTCCTGAGTCAGAACTGAGACATTTTGTGCCGGTTCAGACCTGAGAAGGCAAGTTCTGGCCTACAAGAGGGAATGACCAAGGACTGACCCCCTCTCCCCTGGCCTTGTAGCTCCAGCAGGTTCCATGGCCCCTCCTCCCTCCCTCCATTCACCTCTCAGTTCAGCTAGAAGTAATCCTTACATTCCAAGGTGAAAATGGCAGGAAGCATGTGGGACTGCACGTTGTCAGTGGACAGCCTGGTGACTTACATGGTGCTCTTCCTCTTGGTCACTTATTTTACAGGTCCTGAGGTATTTTGACTATGTTTTCACTGGCGTGTTCACCTTTGAGATGGTTATAAAGGTAAAAGCCTCCAGAGAAAGCCTGGGATCCAGGATTAGGGTGGGACATTTGTCTGCTCCTTGAATGTAGGGCCCTTCCTCCAAGTTGCCATCTACTAGCACAGCAAGGCAAAGGGTAGAGGAGAATCTTTCCAGATGTCAGCTGATACCAGCTGCACTCTCCCTTCCACCAGCTAACATCCCACAGGGTCATCTCGTGTCCAGTCTCTCCTGTCTGGGCCTTTTACCTGTCTATGCATATGTGGTAATGTCTGCAGCTCTGGGAGACTAAGGAGAGGAGAAATATGGCAAGGTTCTGTCATGGCAAAGAAGTCGAACCCAACCCTCTATGTCTATGAGAAAGGTCCTGGGCCTTCACTGTTACCTCGTGTGTGTGTGTGTGTGTGTGTGTGTGTGTGTGTGTGTGTGTGTGTATGTGTGTGTGTGTGTTTATACAGAAGGGCCTCACTCTTACCTGATGAGAGCCTACTGGACACTCCCCTTGCTCTCAGGCAAGGTTGAGGTTGATTGTGAAGAGATGGTGGTGATGAAAGCATTGTCATGAGGAAATGTAACCTGGGGCTGGTGTTGCCTGTAGCGCCTGGGTTCATTGTGGCTCTTCACACCCCTGTCCTGCAGATGATAGACCAGGGCTTGATCCTGCAAGATGGGTCCTACTTCCGAGACCTCTGGAACATCCTGGACTTTGTGGTGGTGGTTGGTGCCTTGGTGGCCTTTGCTCTGGCGTAAGTTGCCCCTTTCCTATTTGGTTGCTTTGTCTCTCCTCTTCCTGGAGACTCTGGATGATTTGAACCTGTCTCCAGGGCCCAATCGAGAGATGAAACACTCATAATAGTGCCAAAGAGTGTTACCCTGGGAGTCTGCTTCCAGCTCATAGATCCAAAAGGAGGAAGCATGAGCAGGGAGTATGAGGAAGGAGAAGGGAGGAGTCAGAGGTCCTGGAAATGAATAAGAATGGCCGGCCACTGGGGTTATGGGCAGTGCCTTTGTGTGCTCAGGGACAGAGCCAGTGACAGCTGGTGTGTGCCTTCATTTTCTGAGTGTGCCAAAGGACCCGCATGAGAAGGATGCCGAGGGCAGAGCAAAGTCCAGCATCCCAGAGTTCTGAGCAGAGCAATGTTCTCTGCCTGCTAGCAGTGATAATAGAGAGATAGTCCAGGAACACAGAAAACAAAGCCCGCTATATTTCCTTTACAAATGAAATGCCTTTGCAAGCCTTCCTTGACAACATACTTTAGAAAATGATCTTAAACTATTTAGGAAACCACCTTATTCACGATATTTAGAGAAATTTCCTCCCCCATACATGGATCCAGCTATAACATGTTTTCCTATGGAATTCAGCAATGGGAGAGGGCTCTCCTGACCAGAGGGTGTAGCTCAGAAACAGAAATGCTGTCAGGGTAGAGAAGTGTCCCAGCAGGATGGTGACAACCTTCTGGACTTGGCCTGCACCTTGTTCCATCCCAAATAGCTTCCCTCTCTGCTGGTGGTATACAGGATTCCCTGAGCCATCCTTCCAGCTTCTTTGAGACTTCTAAGCAAAGCTGGCTGCATTTCTTTCTGGTGAGGCAGAGGAAGCATTTGGGAGCTATGGTCATTTATGGCAGCTGTTGAGGGAAGGTCCTTTTGTCCTCATGTGCACTGGTGTCTTAGCCCCATTGGAGTTATGTGGAATAACCTTTGTACTCACAGGATGAAGGTGTCCTATTAGAAATGGCTGGACTGCTCCCAGAGTCATTTCACAGAAGTTGGGTATCTACTCACACATCCAGATCCCATAGGGGTTCTCTCAGCCACATAAAAGAAAGACACCCCTCCATCTACCAAGCAGATTCCCTGCTCCTCTTCCTCTTCCGTGGGATGATGCATTAAGGTCTACCTTTCCACAAGGAATCCTGCCCAGCTTTTTATTAAAAATAATTTAATAAACCCTTGGGTTTTTAAAAGGTCAAGTTCTATCAATTCATTTGCATACAGCATTCACCTTTATTGTTCCTCTCTCTAGTTTGCTCTCAGTAGAATAGTGTGTGTTTGGTGAGTAAAGTGTGGAGAGAGAGAAACTTAAGGACAGATGTTACCTGATCTTTAAGAACAGGAGTTCTCAGGTGACAGGACAAAAGGACAAAAAAGGTATGGGTTGTGTGACCAAGCAAAGCCTGATTTGAATCCCCCCACCATCCTTGAATCACACAAAAAAATATTAATCCCCCCAACCTTGTCTCTAAAATAGAGACTAAGGAAGGTATGTAAAGTGCTTAGCACTGGGCTGGATAATGTGAATGATCAATAATTGCTAATTCCCCTATCATTCATGAAGTCTGAAGGGAGGACTAAAGTATGTGTTAGGGTGTATGTAATGTATGCAAATAGTTCAAGATGGATGCAGGCTAGTCCAAGACTGCTATGTCTCACCCACCCACCTCTTGGCTGAGCCTGGGAGCCTAGCATGGCATGGGGGGTGTGGGGGGAGGGGAGATAGCTTTCAGAGGAAGCTCCTGCATCCTGCACAATGTCCATTACCCAGTAGTTGTCATCTGTCTTGTTCTTTCTTTGTGCTCTTTGATATGTGGCAGGGGTAGCTTTGGTGCTGGCAAGGGAAGCCTTAATAGGCCTGGAGCCGAAGCCTCTCTGTTGGTCCTCAGACCAGGTACAGTGCAGGGGAGTCCAGAAATCCCCTGGAGTCCACGCTGATGGGATGGGTTGTGGGTTATGATCCATCGCCTGCTTAGCGATTTCACGTCTGGAACATTTTCTTCATTTCTCTATGAAATGTAGACGGAATTTGCTCATCCTTCTCCATCCACCCTCGCCTTCATCACCTTCAAAATGCCCATGCCATGTCTTCTCCTCGTTCTCGGCTCACAGAGAGAGCTCTCCCTCTCTCTCCCCTCTTTTAACCTGTGCCACCTTTGATACCTGTGCCCATGCTCTCCCCTTCCTCACTGAGGGCACCAGAGAATTCAGCTCTCCTGACACATGAGAGGATTACCAGGACTCCCACTTTCCAGCAGCCTATGACAGAGTGGAACGAAGTCACTGAGCTTGTGTCCTTCATGGTCAGGGGCTCAGGCCAGCAGGAAGCCAAATGTGGATTCACCTCCACAAGTATAAAGCATCTTTGTGCGATTATGTTTCATTGTTGTATCCCATAGGCTTGCCCCAGTAAACATCCGCCATTCACATGACCTTATTCCTATCCTGGTCTCTCTCTCCTCCTTGAAATTGAACCTTGCCCTAATAAAGCTTCTGCAAAGGCTATGGCTCTGTCACTTTGAGCAGCTGATGGTGGTTGCCATGGTAGCATCATTATGTGAGCCATCAGAGGTGACTTGCCATCCCGTCCACCACTGCCAGCCAAAGCCTTCTCAGAACCCAATCCAGTTCCCCAGAGCAATGCTGCTAACCAGGAGGAGTGAATGGCCTCCAGCTGAATTCTCAGAGAACGCTACACTGCCCACTGAGTCCTACCGCTCCAGAGACCTGCACCTGCCGTCATCTGGATTCTCTGCAAGCCCATGCTTTGTTTGTAGTGGCCGGAGAAGTTGCTCTTCTCTGCAGCTGCGTACATCAAACAAAGGGATTCTTTATAATGTAAACCTGACAACTTCTATTTGGGAACTTGACTGACTGGAGGAAGAAATGGCAGGTATCATGTCATCAATGTGGGCATATCTGGATAAAAACACATCTTCTATGATTGTCTTTCCCAGTCCACTTTTACATTATAAAGCATTTATATTTAGAAGAACACTCAGGTCTCCTCCTTGAGCCAATGTTTTTGTGGGGAGGTGGGCAGAACATTGGCAGGAGTTGACAACAGCTTTCTCCAATGCCTTCACCGCACCCACTCTCGGCTGTGTGGAGACACCCAGTGTTTACCACCTATAAATGTCCTGAACTGTGCATTTTCCTCTTGGAGGTTTCAAGAAAAGTCCAGTGAATGACAGTCTGTGAAACCTTTTGTCCCTTATTTATTTTTTTCTGGAAAAAGAATTTATTTTTCTTTGTGATAATTATTATCACCCGAAAGACTGGAAGAAAACTGTTTTCTTCAATTTCCTTATAGTCTATTGCCATCCGTCTGTTTCCTGGCCTCCTGGGTGGGAAGGCAAGAGATGGTTACAGCCTTGGCATTGTGGACACTTCCCCCCACTTCAAGACACGACCCTCCCAACAGTAAGCTGCCTTGAAGAGCAACCAGGTCACCTGGGCTTACCATATTCTTGAGCTGTGTCAGATCCTACATAGGAAGGTGATACTGTCTGTGTCCTCATGGACATGTCTTCCATGGTCAGTAAAGCCTCTTGGACAGGCAGGTTGGTTGGGGACAGTATCTCAGAGGGGAAGTACAGGAGCAGGTCAGAACATGTGTGGGGATGTATGTGAGTATGGTGATGTCCACCTACACTCTGACCCAAGACACTCACCCTCTCCTTTCCTATTCTATTCAGAGTGTTTCTTGATTAGTTCAACTTGCATGGATGGGTAAGACCCCGAATAGCGTTCTCAGTAGTAAACTCATAGTTGATCTCTGCTTGCTGGTCCAGACATGTTCACAGAAGAATCAGGAGTAGTTCTGTTTTTACCTCCTCCCCCACCTCAGGATTCTCTGAAGCCTGTGTGTCATCCAGGCAGGCAGGCGGGCTCCCTTGTGGCCAATGCCAGAACTTCCTGTGGCTGTTTGTTGTTGTAGCAGGGCATGAGGTGAGGTCAGGACTCCCTGGCACGCAAGGGTATCTAGCTCATGGCTGCATTTGGTTTTTCATTATTCAGTCCTTAGCCAGAAGCAAAAACAGGAGCCAGTCTGCCTCTGGATGCCAAAGGAACCAGACTTCTCACATTAGCTTTTATTACATTCTCTTCATTGAAGTGTGTCACTTTTCTGACACTTGACACTCTGTCTTCACCCTAAAATGCATAAAGTCTCTTGAACCAGCCATGGCAACAGAACTCGCTGTGAATTCATTCAGTGAAATACATGAGGCCAAACAATATACAGGAGGTGCCCCATGGAGCCCCAGCCTCTGTTCCTCTGACGTGGGAAGTGCTCACATAAGAAAGGAGTGACTATAGAGTCAACATGCTAGTGTGACCTCATCTTCACAGAGCGTAGAGAGCGACAACAGACAAACCCTCACCCAAACCTGGATGTTTACTACTCTGTGCTTCACTATTCCCTAGGTCTGAGGTGTCCCCTCTCCCCCAACCCTCAAGATTTGTCTGCAGGGCTTCTTTCTCTACTGTTCCCATTCCATTAGAACTACAACGGAGGTTTCCCAAAGGAAGCTGTAACTACATACTCATCTTGAAGGAACAAAATGTGGACAAAGTCCTGCTTCATATAAAGAAGACCAATTTGCCACTGAGATAAGACAGGACATCTATGTCCCCTACTAAGCAAGTGAATGAAGGATTAAAATTAAATTATGCCATCAGGTAGCCCATTAGCTACAGGTTTAGGACTCTGACTAAAAAGGAATTGGAAATTTCCAACAGTGAGCAGGTCAAAAGATGCTGTTCCTCAAGATTCTAGAGTTCAACAGTGACTTCATCTACCTTTATGTCTGGGCCAGGACTCTAGAGGTGATCAGTGTCTGTAGACTCTTGGTGTGCCCCTTACTGTGTTATATTCTAGCTGCCTTGAAATGGGCTTCAGAGGAATAGAGTGCAGGGTGCATGGAGGAAGTGCCTGGTGAGAGAACAGGTCCCAGTCTACCTGCTCTTGGCATTAAGACCCAGCATGCATACATTTGGGCAAATGCTAGAACATATGTATCTGTCACATGTGATATTGATGCTATGGAGGAGCCATCTATAGGATGAGCACCAGCAGATCTTTGTTTGAAGAGTATGAATGCCCAAGTATCTTTATCCAAATTTGAGAAGCTGTTGGTTAGTTATAAATGGGACCTCAGGCTATAACCACAGGACCTGCAAAGTGAAATAGTACATCCAGGGAACACAGCTGCATCCATACAGTAAAAGCAGCCACTGGACTAGCCAGTTAGGGAAAGCAGAGATGAGACTTCACAGTCCTGGGAAGAACACGGTCCTGTGGGATTTATGGAACCCCATCACAGTACCCTACAGACTTAAAGTAGGTTTTAAGGAATTTAGGGTAGAAGACTGGATCCATAATGGGGACTCGGGAAATATCAACCCAGATCCTGTCACCTGCCAACCATCTGTTTAACGCACACTCACAGAGTACAGCCTTGCATTCCAAATCAGTCTCCAGCTGGGGAATGCGTTGGCTGGACTTCAGACAGCAAGAACTTCCTCTAAATATCGCAGATGAGGGGTCTTTGAGTCTGCTTAGATTGTAAATCAGGTCACTGTTCACCAGACTGAACAGCAGGATTGCTGGGAGGCAGATGACCTGCTGCTGCTTCTTGGTGTCTGGACAAAATGCCTTCTAGTTGGATTCCAGTGACGTGTACTCCACATCATTGTGCAAAGGAGGAAATTTGGTATGAGTGTGTATGAGAAGCTCATCGAGGCCCACAGAGCTAGTACTGTGGCCCCAGAACAAAGGTGACACAGTGGCATCGTGTTTCAGGTCCATAGATGACCAAGAAGGATGCTGAAGCAAAGACAAAAACTAATCTTTGAATGCCAGCAGCTAAGAGTGACACAAAGTGCTGAATCTAGTTTCTTCCTGCAAGCAGATGAACTTGGCTTTGTCCACGGACAAGTATTGCCAATGAAAATAGAGAAGCTTCCTCCTCTTTTCTGTGCACAGTTTATTTCATTATGGCCCATTTTTATAGTTGAGAAATCCATGACCAGAGCTGTGGCTCCTTTGACTCGTGTGGTTTGTAGAGTAAAGCCAGTTCTTGAGCAACTTTGGTGTGTTGAGTTCAGGTTTATTGCTTACTCTTTTATAGTAAACTACCTTCTGCCTTGCTTTTCTGGTTTTTTGAAAGTCATTAATCCCTGTAAACTCAGAGGTGGTTTGTTATGGAGCTGCCCTCAGCCTGCACATCCTTCTGTCTCAACCTGGGGCAGGAGAGATCAGTGGGCCTGATGGACAAGGATGTGTCTGAGCTTGTCCATCTTGCTGTTTCATCTGCAATGTTTTCTTCCCATGAACAGACATTCTACAAATCTAGGAAGCAAAGCAGATAGTTAAACATTTGAGCTCAGAAAATAATGGTTTCTTTTGCTAGGCCCTACCTTGGTTAGTAACCTCCAGTGATTCCCATTTGAAAAGTCAGGCATGCTGCTGTCTGAATCTCAGCACTATTAATTTTATTAGTTCCTTAACTCTCTGAACTTCCAGAAATGAGAGTAGTAACCACATTTGGATTTCATGAGAATGAAATAATGCAAAATGTATTTAAGGTTCAATATAATAACAAACATTTGGGTTGAATAATAAATGATAATTATTACTGCCTACCAAAGAAAGTTCTAGACACTTTAGCAGAGCAATCAAAGTTCCTCTAGTATGACCTTCCTCCCATCTATAGTCCTGTCAATTTAGCCCTTCCTTGAAAATGAGCCGTTTGCTGCTGTTTTTTCAGCTCATAGAGGCCCTGACATTTACAGTGAAGGGCTCTTCAGAATCTGACATTCTTGCTCTCCCCATCCATGAAAGGAGAGCCAGTTCTTAGTAGAAATCAACTTGAGAGTACATCCTCTGAAAAAAGGGGGGCTGGGAACTAGGGAGCAAGATGACAGTGAATACTGAGTAATTGCACTGACAGATCTGGAGGGCAGCTTGACAGTTGAGTGGAAAATCCTCATCAGATACTGAGGAGACTCAAAAGAAATGGAGCTTGTTTTTGTCCTGGAGAAGAGCCAGGAACTTACCAGATAAGTAGGAAATCAGTGGTAAAATGAGTGGGCCCATCGAGTCCCAATTAAAGTGGGACCAGCACATTCTAGCATGTAGAATTGTCTTCACATAAAGTCAGTTTCAACCCTGCTAAAATTTCACTAATTAGGCAATGGAAAAACCTGACTTTTCATTTAGTAACAAAGACTATGAAGTAATATCAAATATATTTAGATGATTTGTTAAAAGCACACGAATTGTTTCCAAAACGATGTATTTCAAAGTGCCAAAGAGCTTGTCCTTTTAATTTGGTGACATTTCTCTTTTGCAATCTTGTTAGCCTAAAAAATGGATTTGTGGAAAGGTGCTTTGGCCTTGTCTCTATAAATGATGATATATTTTAATTATGAGGGCTTAACTGTTGAAGCTTTTCCTGACTCTGTGGCTTTGTTATCCAATGCTATCAATTTAAAGAGCAATTTTCCAATCAGTGCTGACCCTCTGCTAACAACATGTATGATGCAAGCATGTTTTTCTCAGCATTCATTTAGAATCATACCTATTTATTTTATTTTGTTTTGTTTTCTTATGATGCTTAGGATTGAACCCCAGGCTTCACACATGCCACACAATCTTAGCTTTTCAGTGTCTTCTCTGTATTAAGAGGCCTGTTTCAAAGATGGGCAGAACAATGATTAATCATTCACTTTCAGCCCATGACTGATTGCTGTCCTTGCTCAGATATGTGAAGTTAAAACGGGACAAGTAGAATAGCCTCCCAGTAGTTTGGAAGACATTCAGCTGTTAAAATTAGACTTATATACAAAGTATATTCACACAGTGATTAGAAATTCCATTGTGCCATACCATATGTCACAGTCAGCCACACACTGCTGGGATGAATCTACAAACCAGGCACAGTTATGGGAGGAAAGGATTTATTGAAGCTACAGGTCCAGGGGAAGTTCCATAGTGGTGAAAGAGACTGGCCCCCGTTCATAGGTCCAAGCAGAGAGAGAAATCCATCACCAACACCATGCACACACTAACAAAACAGGCAGGGGCCAAGGGAAAAAGAGAAATCTCCTTTCCCTTTATATAGCCTTAGGGCAGGGTCTTGCAACCCTTTCCCAGACTTGGCTTCCCAAGTCTCTGGAATTTCCTTCCTGCACTGCCTTCCCAGGAAGGGATGTTCATTTCTAGCTCCCCTGAGCTTCCTAACATCCTTCCCTCTGCTGAGAGGCTGCCTTCCTGTGAAAATCTTCAGAGACCCACCCAAGATAGCTAAAAAATAGGTTGACAACAAAACTTAACCATCACACCATATTTTACTAGGATTTTTGAAAGAAATTAACTGTAGAGCACAGTGCAAATTTTGTCCTTTATCCAGGTTTGTGGGAGGAACAAATTTGACTGTGTGAGGTGGTCTCTCTAAATGTGGCCTCCTAGAGCCCAATTCAATGCTACTGGATATAAAGATCCCTGATATGAGGGCCTGGATTAATGGGAAGGTCAAAGCCTGGAGTGTGAGCTCCCAGACTACTTGCCTATATGCCCATCTCCCACTCTAGTCTCACATCTAGAATATTCTCAAGAAAATTAACCTGGGGGGAAGGGCAGACACTGACTTGTGCTTTGGTAAATTATCCATCAAGTGATTCCATCTCTCCTTAGCAACTCACTTAATACTTTAATTTACATAGTTGTTTTCTTGAGATCTTTCCTTTTAGATGAGAGCTGAAAAAGATCCCTGAAATCTATTTATTTGCAAAGGAAACCAAGTTATCAGGAAGAAAAATGTACAGAGACTGTCCCAGAATAAAGAATAAATATCTTAAAAGTTACAACTAAGTTATAATTGTTTATAAGGCAAAGAAAGTTATGCTTTACTTGATTTGGGGGAGAGAGTGTTTATATCTCAGCACTAGAGCAAGAATGGTTTTTCTTCTAAGAGTTGCATGGTCAATCATTTGCAATGGACAGCTGGTCATTTAACTGACCAAAAGGCAGCTTTTTTTGTAAAATCTTCCCCAACAAAAGCTGTCGTGTTCGTCTGGATGTGGTTTAGTGATATTGGTCATCTGAGCTTGGAGACAACAGAGTGCCCCTGTTTGCTCACAGTTGCATATCTCTCTTCAGACAAAGTCCTTCACAGCATTGCTGCACCATTATGACTTGAAATACCTTTCCTGAGAGAGTGAGTTTGTGACTCAGGACAGATGTAATTCCACCTGCCTGGTTTCTTATAAAGGCACTGAAACAGAGTTGGTCTCTAGGCTCCTAAGGAACTCAAAGTGAAAGCTTATGGATAGAAAAGTGTGATGAGACCAGGCTCCCTGGAATGTAGTTCAGTCCTGGATGCTACGGAATTAAGAGGCAGATCGATCAGCGCTTGCAGAGGACCTCGGCCCTGTGTGTGGGGGGGGGAAGGTTGTGGAGACAGTGATGTGGAAAAGATGACCCTTCCTTTCACAAACCCTTTGGACTTGACAAGTGCCAAGGCTGTGGGTGGGTTCCCTAGGCCTGTGCTTCCCTGGCATTCCATCACTGCAAAGGCCTCTTTCTCACTACAGTTTTCTGACGATCTTCTTTCTCTCCGTCTTTCCTCTTTCTACAACTGCTTCCTGACTGGATCCTCCATAGGAACGCTTTGGGGTAAATATGCTTGCTTTTCTTTTCAGAAGATATGTGGGGGATGTAAGATATGTAGGGATGGGCTGGAGGAGGGAGAAACTGGAATTTCAAGGGGAGAAACTGACTCAATGTGAAAACAGTGGTGAAGGTTGTATTTCTATTGAGAGCCTCAAAATAAAAAGAAAATAGACATTTCCAAGCCTTCTTGGGAAATGATCATTGTGATTGGTTCAGATAGTATTTAGCTTACCTATTGCCTATTTTAGATATGTAGGCAGATGTGCTTATTGTAGCAAAAAAAGAGTATGAAACATACCAAAGCTGTTCAGTGTGAACGTCTATATCATATATTTGGACAACTTATACTCAGATCTTGGGCTGAGTAAAAAATGATTGGGAGGTTGGTCATGGCCTGTGACTAATTAAGAGAGCCTAAAAGTTAATATCTTGCTTTCTTGCCTTTTGTTAAAAACTAGACTATTATATCCTCATCTGGGGCAGGACATGGCCGGACAAGATGCCCATAGAATCACATAGTTCCCACCTGATGTTCTGTGTCCCCTTTCCTCAGATTGTCAATGTAATGGTGATCTGGCCCTGTGAGAGGAAAGAAGCAAGCCTCACCCCCCTACTTAGAGTCTCCTTTCCTACTATCTGCATGATTAACAAATTGCAATCCTTTGACATGAATGCAAAGATCTCAGGGGATGAGAAAGGAGAAAAGAGAAACATAAGTTGATTTGTTCACTTAATTCCTAGAAATAAAAGAAATAGAAATGCATTTTCTTCTTTAAAAGCAAACATTTCTAAGAGGCTGAACAGGGAGGATCATTACCCAGAGGACAAGGCTAAAGGTGGGTGGGGACCACAGTTTAGGTCTGCTCTAGCTAAGTAGTTCTCTGCAGCCTGTGCTCATGCAGAGAATCTGAAATGGAGAGAACTGCAGGAAGGGCCAGCCACACATAATTAGTGTGGCCCCAGGTCCTGGCAAGATGCCTACACAACACGCTTTCTATGGAGCAGATAGCCCAGCATAGCAAGGGTGCTGTGTTTCCCATCAGTTTTCCTGACCTGTCTCTCCCTACATGGATGGATTTTCTGAGATAACAAACCTAGACCAAGTCAATTCCCTGATGAGATTTGCTCTTGTCTGTGTGTTCCTATTCAAGTCAATGAATATGTTCTGAGAACCTGCTACTTGAAAAGCCCTGGTCTAGCTAGTCACCATGGGGATCCAAAGTGAGCCACTGGTCATGGTCCTTAGTTGAAATATCTTCTATTTCATTTATTAGTATATTACTGAATAGCATTAGATTATTAGGGAGAGGAGGTGATTCCCAGTATATGCTTTTAGAAGCCTCTGTGTGTGTGTCTGTGTGGTCCTCTCTCTCTCTCTCTCTCTCTCTCTCTCTCTCTCTCTCTCTCTCTCTCTCTCTCTCTGTGTGTGTGTGTGTGTGTGTGTGTGTGTGTGTGCACGCACAGATGCTCTTTTATGTGGTCATAGCTGGTCACACTTGCTGAAAATTGAACATATTCTAAATGGAAAATGCATTCAATATATCTGCCAAGCATTGTACCTTAGTAGCATATTATGTATGCTACAGAGTATCTGTTGTTTACCCTCATGATTTTATGACTGACTAGGAGTGTGAACTGACCACCTTTGCAAAAGAATATCTTACCAATAGCATTAGTCTGGTGGGGGTAGGGTGGGGGGTGATCCCAAGTTTAAGTACTTTCTACTGACTATAAATCAGATGTTTGCCACTGTAAGGTTGAAAAGTTCTAATTTTGACCACTGTGAATGGGGGCCATCTGTACCTGGGTGTGCATGTGTCGGCACATGCATGCAGATGTGTGTGTGTGCACTCTAGAGAGGGATTTGGGACTACTCCCAAAACACTGTGGAATATTCCTGAAGACTACACTGACCCACTTCCTGGCCTCTTGCCACTATCTCTCTGCTTTCCCCCTGTTGTTCCTAATGCCATAGTGTGACTATCACTTTTATTTCTCCCCTTGTCCATATGATTCCCGGGGGCCTGCCTCTTCAGGACCAACAAGGGGCGGGACATCAAGACTATCAAGTCTCTGAGGGTACTCCGAGTTCTGAGGCCACTGAAAACCATCAAGCGCTTGCCCAAGCTCAAGGTAATGTTTTCAGAGCTTGTTTCTATCCAATACCATCTCCTGTTGTCTCTCCTTGCACACGGCTGGCATTTGGAGATTTCATTCCTGGAGTGTTCCTCCTGCTCACTTGGTAATTGTGGTTTACTTTAGTTTTCACCTGCCTGAGCTAAGAAGGTCTTAGCTTCAAAGTAAAAGAGCATATCATCCAAGAAATCTATAAGGGAGCTTTCCTTTTGGGGTCTGGATCCAGGCAGCATTTTATACTCACTGTAGTGACGTGTTACCCAAGAAGTCTGTGTGGCTTCAAAACTTTGTTTGGGAGTCTCTTGTGCCATTAAAGTGGACACCAAAATGGACCACAGACAAACTCCTGGAGCAGGACATTGTCATTGTGTGTGTGGCCACCCTCCCACCAGCACAAGCCACTGGTCTAGGCCTGCACATCCTCATCCCTGTGTTCCCTGGGCTTCAGCCTTTGCTGTGAGCTTCAGCATGGGTTCCCATGGGTCCTGAAGAGCATGCAGGCAGCTCCATGAGATTAATCCCCAGCTGAGGATGGAGACCCCAGCCTTGCTTAGTGCCATTGAATTAGTGAGTGCTGGTGCCTCTCTTTGCAGCGTGGTAACTGGAGGAAGACGCCAGTGGCTCTGATGATTCCACAGGCTGCATGTCACTCCCATTCCCCACAGGGCTGAACTAATTAAAGTAGCAGTACTTCACCCAGAGCTGTGAAGAAGCAATTGCACAAGTGCAGCACCACCCTGGGGCTAGACTCTCCAGTAAGCCAAGCCTAACAACCTAGAAAGTAACCTGAAGCTGGCTTGAAATGTGTTAACCTCCCATGAAACTCCTCATGGCTTACAGCCTCGAAGGACGTCTCTGTGTCTTCACTGACGTAGCAGCCCCTGTCTCTGTCCAGCCAGCCTCTCTGTCTCCAAGATGGGCAGATCTTAGTCCTTCCTGCATGCCTCTGTTGCTCTTCCTCCTAAGAGGGTATTAACATGCACTGATGGGTATAGTCTGAGCAAATGTATAAACTTATGACAAAATATTGAAATGAATACATAACTGTGGGTGACCACTCCCTGCTCCATTTAGAAAAGATAAAGATAAAACCACACGGAAGCCATATTTAAATAACTCTATGAACGTCATTAATAGGTTCAAGGTCAGGGACAAGCTGCCTGCCTAATACAATGATCTCAGAGAGCCTTCTGAGCATTAAATGTTTGGGTTTCATACTCAGTACCTGTACTGGGACCCCACAAAGAAGTCTTCCCATAACTCGATGCCATCTGATTTAGGTTTCCTAAGATTCAGAGTGCGTGTTCCTTTCCCAGGTGGCAGGTCGATGCCATCATGACCAGCTTGGAAGGCAGTTTTTAACCCCATGAGTGTCACTTTGTGGTGGGCTGATAGTTCCTGGGGCCACTTCTGAGTGCTGCTGGATGGTGCTGGTGTGGCCCCCACCTCATCTCTGAGAACACGAGTGGTCTGTCACTGGGCTCACACACCTGGGCCTTTGCTGCTGTCCGCAGGCTGTGTTCGACTGTGTGGTGACCTCCTTGAAGAATGTCTTCAATATACTCATTGTCTACAAGCTCTTCATGTTCATCTTTGCTGTCATCGCAGTCCAGCTCTTCAAGGGGAAGTTCTTTTACTGCACCGACAGTTCCAAGGACACAGAGAAGGAGTGCATGTAAGTGCCTCCAGCATGCATCCCTCGGCCTGTGTCCTAGTAAAGAGAAGGGGTGCATGGAAGTGCCTCCAGCATGCAGTCCTTGGCCTGCTGGCTGGGTCCTGGTAACCCTTCCTTCCCTTTGTTTGGTGATAATTGTTATCTCCACCTTCTTGAAATCTGTAACATTTTCTGTCTATACCATGAGCTGTAGTCAAGAGGCCCTATTTCACGTCTACTCTGGTTTCAGAGGTAACTATGTAGACCACGAGAAAAATAAGATGGAAGTGAAGGGCCGGGAATGGAAGCGCCATGAATTCCACTACGACAACATCATCTGGGCCCTGCTGACCCTCTTCACGGTCTCCACGGGGGAAGGATGGCCTCAGTGAGTGATGGGATGGAGTGGGAACATATGTGTGGGTTGGGATGAGTCCACGTGGGTTCCTTAAGAAGCTGTTTCAGGATGAACAAGGCTAACCCTTTGTTATTGTACCAAGCAAGGTGAGTGGTTATGAGTGGGTGAGAAAGGCAGACAAGAGAAAGAATTCAAATCCTTTTGGCAAAGATGAAGAAATACAGAATCAGAGAACTATTCAAAATTGTTTTATCCAACTATTGAGCAGTGGAATGGGGCCATCCCACTCTTATAGAGCAAATGAGTTTTCGGCTTCTCTCTACTTCTCAGGAGAGTCCCTGGGAGGTGTTTTAGAGATGTATCCTCCAGGTTGGCTCTGCACCTGACAGTTTGAGGAACCCAGAGATCAGATCTCTCATGAAGAATGAAGCTTCCTTCGCTGCCCCTTGTAGGAGGCTAATGTTTCAGAGACTTGGCAATGACTTAGCAATAAAAGTCAAATGCAAATCCAGAAGTCTCTTGGTATCACACATGACAACTTAAAACTCTAAAATGATATCGTTCTGTTGCTCAGGAGTTGAATGCAGATAGAAAGGGGGTCTAGAAAGAGCAGCGGATCGGGGTGCCAGTGGGTCTGACCAACTGGTTTATGGACCCCAAAGTCAATGGACAATGTGCACAGTTAAGTCAAAGAATTGTATTAGATGACACGTCTCCTAACAAAGCCAAGCCTGTCATTCACCATTAATAATCTGTCACGATGTCCCCACAGGGTTCTGCAGCATTCTGTAGATGTGACAGAAGAGGACCGAGGCCCAAGCCGCAGCAACCGCATGGAGATGTCCATCTTCTACGTGGTCTACTTTGTGGTCTTCCCTTTCTTCTTTGTCAATATCTTTGTTGCTCTCATCATCATCACCTTCCAAGAACAAGGGGACAAGATGATGGAGGAGTGCAGCCTGGAGAAGAATGAGGTGATAACAGGGGCGGGGGGGGGTCTTTAGTGAGGGACAGTAGGAGCTTTAGAAAGGAATCTAGTGCCACCATAGATAGGAAGAAAGATTGTATTTTCCTAACTTTGCTGTGGGATTATGGCAAGAATATGGGAAGATTAGTTATTCAAAAAACATTATTTGAGAACTGCTTTGTTTAAATCCCAGGTGAGAAGCATAGTATGTAGTCTGTGTTAGATGCAGTCTCTCTACCTTTGTTGTGATACTTTTGAAGGAAAGGATGTGTGCAGCAGTTAAAACATTAGGACATGTGCGTAGCTTACTGAGTCTCCTGCCATGTGTTTATCCTAATGACAAGGAACATATCTTATGTCTGCTTTTCCAGCAAGATGCATGGCTTTAGCACACTGTAGGGTTTCCCAGTTGGTTTTGTTCTTACTGAACAATGGGCCCGAACTAGAAACAGTTAAGTATTCTTAGAGGAATGCATAGAGGGTGCAGGTTGAGCATCTCTAATCTGAAGATCCAAAAAGTTCCAAAATCCAAAGCATTTTGAATGTCAACATGAGAGTGCAAGTGGAAAAAAATCTGTACAATGAAAATTTGTGGATAATATTATTATTATATATTATAGGGGTTGGTGAGATGGCTCAGCTGTTAAGGGCACATGCATACAAAGCCTGTTGACCTGGATTCAGTTCCCCAGTACCCACAATAAAGCAAGATGCAAAAGTGGTGCAAGCATCTGGTGTTAGTTTGCAGTAGCAAGAGACCCTGCTGTGTACACAAACACACACACATATTTTTTAAATATTTATGTATTTGAGAGAGGGAGAAAGAGAGAGAATAAGTATAGGTGTGTCAGAGCCTCTTGTCCCTTCAAATGAACTCCAGGTATATGTACCACATTGTACATCTCGCTTTTACTTGGGTACCAAGGCATTGAAACAGGGAAAGAAGGCTTTTCAAGAAAGCACCTTTAACTGCTGAGCCATCTCCCCAGCCTCACAAATAAATAATATTTTTAAAATATTATGATATAAATTTTTCTTGGGCTATGTGGATATGAATTAATTAGTTTTGTGCTCAGACAAGGGCCCCATCTTCAAGTTATCTCATTAATTTTATGCAAACATTTCAAACTCAGAGAAAAAAAATCTGAGATCTCAATCACTTCGAGTCCCACACATTTCAGTTAAGAGATTCTTAACCTGTTCAACTCCATGTCTAATTAAGAGCCCAGCCACAGCTTCCTATCTAGTGCTTGGCAGTGCACTGTATGAAAGGGATTAAGGCTTTACCACATGTAACAGAACGCCTCCATTGTGTATACTCATTTAAGGTAGCATCTTGCCTATGCTTTTGTCCAGATGATCCCTGTTATCATGTTCACTGCTCCGGTGTCTCTGTCCTTTTATCCCTACACTGTCCTTCTCTCCTAACTCTCTAACAGAGCGCCCGCCACTGTGCAAGGTTTAGGAGATTTGAGCTTATTCTTGTAACCTTGACTTTTCTGCAGCGCGCCTGCATCGACTTCGCCATCAGTGCTAAACCTCTCACCCGCTACATGCCACAGAATAGACATACCTTTCAGTACCGTGTATGGCACTTTGTGGTTTCACCATCCTTTGAGTATACCATCATGGCCATGATCGCCTTGAACACAGTTGTGCTGATGATGAAGGTAGGAGGAAGGTGAACCTTGGTGACTGACTGTTCTCCCCTGAGCACAGACTGGAAATTCACACCAACATACCAGCCTGTTGCCTGCTCTTCCATCATGGAATCTTTCATCTTATCCTGTCCAATAACCCAGTCCCTGGATTTCAGGACTCTGCTGAGTGAAATGCAGAGAAACATAGAAGTAGTCAGGATCTTCTGAGACCAAAGACATTGGTGGGGTCCACCTTTGACAAGGTGGAAAACGTCCTTCAGACATCATGGGGTATAAAGGAGTGTTGGGATTTATGGTGAGCCTTGATCATATTTTATGCTAAGTGGTTAAATACCTAAGCTTGGAAAGTGTTTCTGCCATGCTCACCTTCATGTCTAGACACACACGCTGTCTAGTAAGCAGTCTTGGGTGGGTACGACTGTGTGCTCTGGTACATAGGATATATAATTCTCTTCATGCATCATGCACCAAAGTATTCCACAAAGTCAGCATGAGAGATGACTTTCCGGAAGGGTATGTATTATCTGCCTTGACTCTTTCTCTCTCTCCCTGGTAGTACTACTCTGCTCCCTGTACCTATGAACTGGCCCTAAAGTACCTGAACATTGCCTTCACCATGGTGTTTTCTCTGGAATGTGTCCTCAAGATCATCGCTTTTGGCTTCTTGGTATGTCACGGAATAGGTCCCAGCATCAGGCTTTGGGGTACACTCCTATTTCAGCATGGTTCACAGGCCTGCCCTCCTGGTTGTAACTATTCTGTAAGCAGGATACTGTATGAGAGGAATGAGAAAAGACAAAGGAAGCCACCTCCCCAGATCCATACCTCTCTAACCATCTGCCCCAGTCCTGTCCAATTCTGTCGATGGGCAATCATCATATTGCATTTAACTAGCACTTTACTATGTAAAAGAGAAAAACAAAAATTGGATCAATAAATCCTGAGTGCTTATTTATTGGTAAAAGATGTAAGAATTTTATGACTCAAATGGAAAAAATTCTGTCTTTCATAGTCTCAAACATACTAAATAATAGATTTTTATCTATTAGTCTTCCTCCCATTAGTAGCATAAAAAGTAATTTCTGCCAATGAAAAGAAATGTTTATTACTTATGCTTATAAAGGCTGATGACCTTTTATGGAGTTTGCAGGGTGAGGGGAGAGGATTCTAGAATTGGGTTTGGGGAGGGATGATAAAGAATGTTTTAAAGTTATTTGTTGTTAATAATTAGAATCATTGTATGAGCAAGTCTTGTGATGGTACCCCCATTTTCCTCCTCCCTGTCCTCAACCCACTGGGGTCCCTCCTCATTGGGCTTGCTGGACCAGACCATGGGATAGGGGGGGTTATGAATTGCATGACAGGTAGCCAGTTTTTTTCTTTGTGTGTTGTTGCTGAGGGGGGCAATGACTCTGGACATTCTCCCCACCATGGCTCTTACAATCTTTCTGTCCCCTCTTCCACTAAGCTCCCAAGAATTTTTTTGACCTGAGCCCTTCTTTTACTTCTCAACTAGTAATTAAAATTGCTTGGCAGATTGTGAATCTGCTCTCAAGACTGTTAAGGAAACCTGGCCCTTCACTTCAGTGTCCTATAAAACAAATGGGCCCCTTCGGCTTATCCAGCCCCACTTCAGTGTGTGCTGTGAGTTCGTGGGATGCAGATAAGCCCACTTGGCAGCTGCTTCACACTTATTCAGGGAGTGAGCTACCATTTCTTTTTTTTTTTTTAAATAATTTATTGTCCATAATGAGTTACAACATTTAGTGGGCAAACAATGAGTTGTTATCCCCAATTCCCCGCTGCCCTCCCCTTCCCAATCTGCTGGATAACCTCCTCCATGGGTCGTCTGGATCAGTCCTTGTGACAGGGGACCATGGATAGCCTAGTATTCAGCCAGGTTCTCCTGGCCATGCCTCTGGATAATCTCCCCCACCACGGCTCTTACAATCTTTCCGCCCCCTCTTCCGCATAGTTCCCTGAGTCATGGTGGATGAGTATTAAGGCTGTTTTAAGGTTGTGAGCTTAGGGGTCTTTGTGTTAAAATCGTTGGTTTCTGTCTCACTGGCTTATCCTGTGTTGATTTAATGGCTGTGGCTGTGGACTCCTTGTTCATCCCGTCATTCTCTGTGGGGTTCCATTTGGATCCTCCACGATATGACTGTGGTGGCTCCTCTCTTGCCAGAATCTCAGCTATCGGCCTACGGTTGGTTGGTAGGGTTAGATGGGCCCCAGCTCTCTCGCTGCATCCTGAAAAATACAAACACAATCTCCATCGGAGAGTGAGATCAGTGTAGGTTAACAA
>PVHP010000306.1:0-75220 GCA_004024765.1 Zapus hudsonius | reverse complement strand
AGGAGCTACCATTTCAAATGTATGTGGATATGGCTTTCGCAGCAAGAGGGAACTTTGTTGCTGATCTGAGTAAGTGGGTCTGGTTGTCACTTTAACTGGGGCTCTGGGCTGGCTCTGCTAATTGCCAGTGCTTGTGGGGGCTGCTTCCTTCTCCTGGATCTTTCTAAAACCATTCATTTGGTCATTGAAGTGGAGAGTTGGAAGGAACCCATTGCAGGGGCTGCACTGTGGTCTTGACTTCCCTTTGAGTGTTTGTTTTGAGACTTAGAGAAATCAAAAGGTTAAAAAGAAACTTATGCCAACAATGATGCTTTTATGAAATGGTCTGGCCCTGAGTGGGGTGAACTTCTCTTGAGGGAGAAGTCGGCACCACAACAGAGAAAGTTTCTCTATGCGCCTGATGACTTGCACGTGCCACTGACATTGTCTATGACTTAAGCGCCAATTATGTGTCTAATTATGGTGAATACCAAATACATGCTTACAAGCTTAACTAGAGGGTTCGGCCCTGAGCCCTGCCTCCTTCCCACCCCCATGCCTGTGTTCATTCATGTTCGAGTCACTCTCACTAGAAAAGGCACGAGCACACAGATGTAGCCCTCTAGGTTTGGAGATTACCACCGCATTTACCTTGTCTGCAGATTTCCCAAGAACTCTGAAACAAGCATGGCAGGGGTCATTGTTATCACAAGTACTGCTGCTATGCTTGTTTTAAATGAGAAAGTGGAAGTTCAGAAAATATATAGTTTTTTTTAAAGATTATGCAATAAAAAGTAGTGGAATTAGAAAGCAGAGTTGGAATTTAAAAGGAAGGAAACAAGAAAAAGAAGGAAATAAGTAACATATATTGTGTTGCCTGTTTAGCGTCAGATGCTTTACACATTTATTTTTCCATCATTACAATTATACTGGGTAGGCTTTATTATTTTCTTCGTTTATGAATGCCTTATAGCTTAAAAAGGAATGATATTTTGGTCAAGGTTAGTGAAAGGCAGAGCCAGGATTCAGATCCCAGACTCTCTGACCTCAAAGTTGACAATAGTTTACTAGCCTGAGAGTAGTCAGTCCCCCCTTATCTACCAGGATACAACCCTAAGCCCCTAGTGAATGCTGAAAGCTATGGATTATCCTGATCCTTGTGTATGTACACTAAATGGTGGGATGAATTCTGAATTGTAAGGTAATCTCAGTGTGTGATCATCATGTGTCAGTGTGTGCATACACAAACTACAAGAGCTACAATACCACTCGACAATATAATCTTATGAGACAACTATTATATATGTGATCTGTCATTAATAGGAACATTATTATGTGACACACGACTATGCTATGGGGTGGTTTTTTTTGCATTAAGTTGAAATTTTTCACCTTTTCACTTAAAGGAAACCCTTTCTTTCTTTATGACTTCTCTTTGGCAAATATCAGTTACCAACATCACTTCTCTTATGTTTTGAAGCCAATGAAGTAAAATAAGAGTCATTGAATACAAACAAGCACTGGGAAGGCATAACAGTTGATGTGGTAACTAAGATAGCAACTATGTAAAGAAAAGGTGGACAGTGGACAGAAGGGGGAGGGTCCTAATTCTGGATGGGATGGCCCATGAGCTCATTGGGCTATGAAGAATACTGTAAAACTTACAAATTATGATTTCTCTAATTTTCACTTAATGTTTTTGGACTTCAAGTAACTGAAGTGATGGAAAAAGAAACCACTGTTAAGATCAGGGTAGTAATGCACATGCTATATTATTTTATTTTATGCTATTTTGTGTCATTCTGTACTGTAAAGCATCCTTAACTAGACTCAGCTTTCTCACCTTCTGAAACCTAGATCTATGAACTAAGAATTAAGAACTTCACTGCAGGGCTGGAGGGATGGCTCAGCGGTTAAGGCACTTGCCTCTAGTGCCTAAGGCCCAGGGTTCAATTCCCCAGGTCCCACATAAGCCAGACCCACAAGGTGGTGGCCCTAGTGCGCTCTCTCTCTCTCTCTCTCTCTCTCTCTCTCTCTCTCGCTCTCTCTCTCTCTCTCTCTCTTTCTCTGCTTGAAAATGAATAAATAAAATATTTAAAAAAAAGAACTTCACTGCAGGTTGGGGAATGGGAGAGCCTTGAGAACTGAGGAATTTGGGAATGTGACTTAGTTCCCCTATGGATGAGCTAACTGTGTTGGTTTCTCTACATAGCCTACAGATACATATGGCTATGGAACCAGACCTCTTGAAGCCACAGTTTGTCATATTGATATTGAGCATAACAATAGCTCTTTTATGACCTTAGATATGTAGGTGCTCATTAAAGGTTCTCTCTCTCTCCCCTCTCTCTCTCTCTCTCTCTCTCTCTCTCTCTCTCTCTCTCTCTCTCTCTCTCTCTCTCTCTCTCTCTCCATAATCCTTTCTTGATTGCTTACCTTTCCTCACTCTGCTGGCCAATCCTTCCATTCAGTATTTTATAAATATGGGCATTTATCACTGCCTAACTTTAAGACCTATTAAGGAATGAATGAATTGAAAGAATGTCAAAGGCCTTGGATCTATGACGGGAATCTATGAAGCTGGAACATGGGTACACTTCTGCAATGTTCTGAGAATCTCATATAGGGATGATGCTCAGATATAAGCAAGTGACTTTTTGGAGACCCTTGTTTTCAGAAACATAGTCTAAGCTCAGTGTTGACTTGAGACTAGCTGAACCATCCACTCTGCCTTATGTGACTTGGATGGCTGCTGGATTTCACAGGTCCTAGATATCTTCTCTATATCCTTTAACCCACTTACTTCATTATTGTGTCCAGTTTTTAAACTTAATCACACAAAGTATAACAGAGCAGAAAAAGAGGCAAGATGAAGTCTTTTCATCTTACTGTCAGTTAGTTGTTTCGAAAAGGCTCAATGGAGTTAGGAAATTTTTGGTATGTCTGTGTTTTTAATACTTCATAATTTGTATAAATTTTGCTGTTAGCTGCATGTCAGAACTAGAGTTGTCTAGGACCACTTGAAACAATGCCGATAACATTAACAAGTTAAAGTTGTATCATGCTATTGCTTTCATACCTGTGTGTTTATCCCAAGCCTCTAAGGTACATTAAACACGTACAGCTCTTTATTTGCAATCACATCTCAGTAAAATGCTTTGGAAATAAAGGTTTTGAAATCTCTCATAGGCTTTTTTAGTGACAGTTTCAAAAACAAGGTCTTCAAACAGTGGTGGAACCACTTTCCAAATGAGAAATTCTCAAATTAGTAAAGGAGAAATAGAATTTCTGGTTAGAAATAGGAAACTGACGCCAAAGTTAGAATGAACTTGTGCATGAATTGTTTGACATGTTTTAATTCCAAGTGACAAAGTTATGTAATGAAAGATGTCTCTTCTTTTTGCTCCCCCCTTTTTCCTTTTTCTAATGTTCCTCTGACTGAATTCACTTGGCAGAACTATTTCCGAGACACCTGGAATATCTTTGACTTTATCACCGTGATCGGCAGTATCACAGAAATTATCCTCACAGACAGCAAGGTGAATGACTCATGAGATACTTGTCTTTAAGCTTGACCCTGGAGTAACATTAAAAAAAAAAGTCCTCTCCACATTCCATCCATTTTTAACCCACCAAACCAAAGGAGTCCCCTCTGTGTTGGGTGTTCACTTCCTCCCTCCTGAGCTTTAGCCAGAGAATGCAAACTTTATAGTGGCACTGGATCTTATATTGAAGGTTTTATTTCATTTGCATGACCTGAATAGCAGATATCTATCTAATGGAGTACGCGGAAAGCTAGTATGCGGTGTTCCACTACATTTTCAAAAGAGGCACAGTATCTTTGACTTCAAAGGTCTTAGAACTGACATGCTCCCCTAAACTTGGTGTTGTAGTCAGTCACACGTTGCTGGGATGAATTTCCAAACCATGCAAAATTTTGGAGAGGAAAGCATTGAACTAATTAATCCAGAGGAAGTTAAGGAGAAAGGCTGGCTCCCTTTCACAGAAGCAAGCAGAGAGAAACCCACCACCAGCACCTCAAGCAAGTACACTGTAACTCACAAAAATGCAAAACTGCCAGACTGGGTTTCTGGCTTTTCTTTTGCATATCTATTCCTAGTATTTTGCATCCAATTTGAAATACCTCAGGGCTAGACCCCAGGAGGCCAGGCCAAAGTGGCACTTCCTCCAGCCAGAGGGCTGAAGACAATTCACAATTATAGTGAATTCTGTTGGGGGACATTTACTCAAAACTACCACACTTGGTCATCCTAAAGAACTCTCGGAGAGTTCATAGTGATGCTCTTGGCATATTGGAGCACCATTATATGTCGGGGCTTACTAGCCCTGCTGATAGAGATGGGGAGGCTAGTGTTCTTTCATGTGTGCTGGGGTACTTCCTGCACCCATCTACCCAGATCCAGAGGCAGGCCCAGGAGGCTGAAAGACATGGGCTCACTGGATGGCTCATCAGCTAGCATTGGGGTTAACAAAGAAAGACAGAGCAAGTCTTCTATTTTTTGATCTGAATAAAGAATAAATATGAAAATAGTAGTGCTTAGATTTTCCTAAATGGCCATATTGTCACTAATTACATGTTTCCTTTTGGTCCACCAGCTGGTGAACACCAGTGGCTTCAATATGAGCTTTCTGAAACTCTTCCGAGCTGCACGCCTCATCAAGCTCCTGCGCCAGGGCTACACCATTCGCATTTTACTGTGGACATTTGTGCAATCCTTCAAGGTAAGGAGCACTGGAAGATGGCTGAGGGACAAACAGCCTGCCATCTCAAAAAGCACAGCCGCACCGCACCAGCATCTGTATCCCTTCACCTCTGGGATAGTCAAGTCTATCAAATAGCAGTTTAAGCACAAATTCAGCAACTCTTTTTAAAATTTTTATTTTTTTTATAATTTTAAACACATATTTAGTATATTTTGATTCCCAGTAAGAAGTTCTTCCCTGCTTTCTTTTTTTTTGTGCCGTTCTATTGACCCATATTACCTTTTCTTACCCCCTCCTTCTGAATGCCTTCTTCTTCCTAACTAGCTCCACTTCTACGTGGATGGCTTTTTTCATGACCCACTGAGTTTAATTAAGTTGATTTTATGAACATGCATCAGGGGTTATTTACCAAAGCATGGACAACTTACCAATGACTAATCCATTCAAGAATATGTCTTACCCTCCCTCAAAAGGGGTTTTTAATTATAGGACAACAATTAGTTCACGTCTACTGGATAGAATCTTATGTTTAAATAATTCTTAAATAACATTGTAACCTGGGCTTTTTCAGTGTGTAATGAAGACATGCTTTATGAAATATTCTTCCTCCTTGGGTATTTATTCCAAATTGCCTTGTGAAAAGAGCCAGCCACCTGTGGTCAGAAGTCTTCTCTATATTCAGGGAATATTCAGTGATTTTTATTTTAGATGGTTTTTAGACTCCTTCAATTTGTGTTCCATAGCTAAGATGATTTACACTCATGCATGCTGACGTCTTCTTTAGTGTATTTCCTGAACCACTGATGTGTGTCATGCTAATGGTCTCCTCTGAGTCCTACAAACAAATAGAAATGTCTAGACAGGTTAATATAATGAGTTTCTTTTACACAGTCTCATGTGACCATTCACAGGTCTATGTATAAGAAATATAAATTCAAAGGTAGCACCTAAGGCTCACTTCAAAGACAAAGCCTTCTAACAGAGGAAGTTTTCCAAACAGATATCTTTGAGCTTTAGCAGATCTCCTAAATTAGCTGTCTTTGATGGTGTTGTGAGACCTAAGTATTGTTCAAATACTTTTTTATTCCTTGTGGAAAAAGTTTTTCCAGTAATGTGTTTTAAAAATCAACTTGGTGAAACTTAGTGACTCAAAGATGGCATATCATCACTTCACAAAGTTGTCTTTCTTTTTATAATTATTCATGCATCAAAGTTAGAAATCAAATGAAGGAGGACCAGCTTGTAAATTCATGGAATGTCATCACTTTGGAAGGGAACTTTCCTCACATCTTCATCCCTAGCTTTCTTCTTTATCAGAGTCCTCAGAATATGAGAGGTGAGACCATTTAGAAGGACAGTCAGGCTCCTAGATGCAACCTTGACGTTTTACCATATCCAGAAGAATCTTTTGACACAACTCTCACAAAGGCCTAACCTCAATGAATACTATTTTTCCAAACTTAGATGACAGAGGAGAAATCTAAAACCTTAACAAAAAATTGCCATTGAGATCTCAGCTTTAGAATTGGAAAGACAAGATGCTTTTAACACTATTTTTTCACTGTAAGAGGACTTCCCAACAAGCTTCGGTTGTTAGTGAGTCTCTTAAGAGATATGTGTCATCCTGTCATGGCAACACAATCACCAATTCTCTGGGAAAGCAAGTACTATTGAGGTTAAAGGAAGCGGTGTCAAAAACTGACAGCCAAATGGTTGGCTTATTCAGTGAACACTATAGAAAACATGGAAGACTGTTTCCCTGTGACACTGTGCTATGACTTGGTGTCTCCTCCTTCAGAACAGCTCTAGGACATAGAAGTTGATTTTTAACAAAGAGATTAGTAAATATTAGCAAAGGCTACTTCTGAAAATACAAACTAAAGAACCATAGCATATAAACACAATCCCCGTTGCCTATACTGACCTGGATCCAGCTCTGAGCTCCATTCAGTTCTCATCTTTGATTCTTGTTCAGAAGTCCTTCCCTGCTTTCTTTTATTTTGTGCCAGAATTTCTGGCATGCAAGAAAAGAGAGCCAATGGAATCTTTACTCTTATAAAGTGGGGAAGAGCAATGCTCTCTGGGACAGGAGACTGGAGTAAAGGCAGGGCAAGGATGGAAGTCACTTCTGAAGACAGCAGCCCTGGAAATAGCAGGAAACCCTGCCTCCTTCCTCACTCAGCTTCTAGCCCAGAGTCTACCCATTGTTCCTGGAAATGCGGCTGTTCTTTACCTAGATTGTGGGACTCAGCACTTCTTCAAGGTGGGGACTCTCCCACCAGCCTTCAGTTTCACGGTGATTTTGTCCTCCATTCAAGTTGCAAAAGGTCTCCAGGGCTCCTCATTTCCTCAGCTCTCTTGATAAGCTCTGACCTGTGTCAGCAGTCTGAAAGCCATCTGATTGTCTCTTGGGACTTGTGGTTAACCCACTGGTGACAGAGTGGAGCCTCACAGTGGCACTGACTTCCAGGCAGTTTACTGGATGGTGAAAGAAGAAGGAATTTCATATCAATACTAAAATCACCCAGAAGTATAGTAGCCTGTTCTGTCCAAAATCGCAACTGTCATAGGTTTGTATCCATCCTCAGTGTCAAGGGCAAGTCCTTGCCTACTATATCCTTCCCTTGCCTTTAACCCCTATATTGAAATATTCTCATCTCAATGGGGTCCTAAGCACACACAGTTTGAAATTTTTTGGCCGCATGGCTTCATTATAGTTTTATAGTGGCTGACCCTTAGCAGGCATTGTGAAGTTTGTGTGAAACACAACGAAATGTCAAAAGACGAAAAAAGCCCACTAGGAATGGACAACATGTGAGACCTCAGTCATTTCACTTTGTTTCCAGATTCTCCATCATTGGCTCCATATTGGGTGTGAGGTTAGAAAGGAGAAATACAGGGCTTAGAAGCCAAAGATAGATGCTTTCTCTTTCATTTGCATCACAATCACTCGTAGTATTGACTTTTGCATGCCCAGTAAGATGGCTTCAAGTCCAGGAAGTTTTGTTGACTCTCCTTGGAGGCAGGGGCTACACTTTTGGATGAGAAAATATTCTTCACAGAAGGTAAAATTTGAGTCTCTATATGGTCAGGTGGACATGGGCATCTGAATAAGAATTGCACTCCAAATACAAAGGCCTGAAGGATTAGAGTGACAGCTCTGTCTGAACTCGCCTCAGAGCAAGAAGAGTTGATCCTGGGAACTGCCTTACTATGATTAATGACCACCTCTGCCTTCCTCGCAGGCCCTCCCCTACGTCTGCCTTCTGATTGCCATGCTCTTCTTCATTTACGCTATCATTGGGATGCAGGTGAGTGGACACACCGAAGACCTTAGGCAGGGGACAGTTGTTGCTCAGGCAGAATTAAGCAAGCTTTTTACATGCTGCTTTCCAAAGGTCTCGCGATAGTGTGACCTTGGGAATCTCAAATGTGCAGTAATTCCCCAGGGACCCAGGGTGGCCTGCTTTGAGGGCTGTGTCTGAGGTTCACAGATCAGTGGCTGACTTAGTAGTTCTTGTGTATGTCACAACAGAATGAAATCAGATGACAATGCTGTTCTTAGACTGAGGGATCCCCACAGACTAAGGAAGTTGTGAGGCTTATGATCTATTTGTTGGGATGTCTACTATTTGGGTTGGGCCTAAATAGTTAAATGGTTATTCCTCTGTATGTGGGGACATGAAATCTATCTGTGTTAAGTCTTCACTGGCCAATTTCTGCCTTATGACCTGCTACTGTGGACAACTCATAGAGTTGCTGGTAGCCTGCTCAAAAGCCACATTGCAGCTGATTCCTGTCTTACACGTGCCGTGCAACTTGCTGGACATTTCCCTTGGGAATCCACATCATCTCCAGTTTCAGAGCTCGAGAGCAGGTCTGGTTCCCACCTGTATATTTATGCAGGAGGCCTGGTAAACTTGAAGAAGCCAAAACTCTTTCAGAGATAATGGTCATTTGTGGTGGGTGGACTGCTACTGTAGACACAGGCATACATCCCATGAACCTGTCTGACAGGGTACATGACTTTCTTTTTGTCTTAGAGATAGCATGACTAAGCCCAGCAGTGAACTTGAGCTGACAATCTCCTGCAGCCAGGCAGTCTGGCTGCCTTCTCAGAGGTGTCTGTCCTGGAGCTGCTGCCCCATCGCCCAGGCTTGCTGCCTCAGCAGATGTTTCCAGAACACCTCTGAAACAGTTCTTCTTTTAGCTCCTCTCTCTTGCCCGTGCTTAGCTTTATTCTCCTCATGCCATGACCGGAGAGTATTATTCTCCAAAAACACAGTAGAATGTCAGGCATTGAGACATGTGAGATTTGGCTGAGAAGTAGTGTGTTCTCCTTCGCTAAACGTGTTTAGTAGAGGCGGAATGATGACGGCAGCAATGGAAAGAAATTTCCATCAAAGTTGAATATTGGCTTGACAACTTCTACGAAGTCCCTCCATCTCCTTGAATTTGATCCTAGAATTTAAATATCTTCAAGCAGGTAAACCTTGGTTGAATTAAGTTCTCTGTCCCCATATTCAAAACAGCTTTAGTCCCATTCATCTCCAAGCAAATTCAAGAAGCAGCATCTGCACTTGACCTGCTGCTGATGGTGCTTCTGCTGCTACTAGTAGTCACGATGCCAGTGAGCACATTGCTTACTTTCTTTGGTATGCCAGACCTGGTGCTCAATGCATGCGTATACGTGCACATGTGCAGGTATACATACACAGGCAGATAGAAAGAATGAGGGCAAGATATGTGCTTAATGTATTCAGAAGTCCTGTGAGTTCTATTTCCTCCATTGATGTAGCTTTTAACCATGTTCAAGTTCTCAGATCATTGTTGAAGAGCTGAGATTAAATTTACCTCTCTCTGTTCCTCAGCCCGTGTTCTGAGCTCTGTGCTATCTCTGATCCCACCAGATGAGCAAGCACAAGTGCATGTTTCATTCTTGAGTGGAAGATGTGAAGTGATTATAAAATTATGGCCATCACAGTAGCTCTAATGTTATTCCCCTTAGACATTAGTCCACAAAACAAACAAACAAACAAAACACCCATAAGGGCATTTTCCAATCCCACAGAGATATGAATGCCATTTCCATAGTGGCTTGCCTTTAGCTGGCTGTTCCATTACAGAGACCAAGCTCCATGTACAAAATGTGCACAAGCCTGAAGGTGGTACTGGAGAGACTGATTCCATTATAATCACTGCAAAACAAATCTGCACAATTAGAATAGCAGGGGCAAACTTTGGGGAAAAATACAAATAGAATAAGGTCTATCTATAAGATACCCCATTATTCTGGGCTTTGAAAAGCTTCTTGGAAGAAGATGCCTTTTCAGAAGGAAGGAGAAACTTGCGGCTTGTGGGGAATGAGTTTAGGGGAACAGGTTGTTAGAAGGGAAGCTGTCAGCGTCAGCTCTGCCACTCGTCACCTGTCACTCAGTCCCTCTGCTCTACGTTTTCATTCACATAATAGAGAGGTAAGTTAGATATCACCACAGGATCTTTCCAGTTCTGAGTTCTGTTCATGTCAAGGGAAGATGGATTAAGCCCATACATCATTCTCTGATGCATCCCTTCTTCTCTCCCATAGCCTTTGGATGGAATGGGATAAGCCAGAATCTGAAAAAAAATCAGTGTCAAATGATGTGAAAGAGCACCTTCATAATAAAATATACATTATTTGCTTGAAATGGGGAGATTTGAGAAAATCAGAACCAGCACAATTGATGATGGTTCAGGGTGTCCCAGGGAGAAAATATGCTGTAACTTGTGTAGACGTGATGGATCAGGGAAAATTATGGATCCTGAACCGAGAGAGAGAACAGGAAGCTGCAATAGGTCAAGGGTATATGACATCTTCTGGTACAGTGCCCAGAATCAATTCAAATTGTCTGCCTCTGTGGAATTTTTAAAATAATATGTCTTGGGGGAGCTCTACTTTCTTATCCTCTCTTTCCATTCTTCCCTCTGCTGCCTGCCTTTCCGCCTCGTTCTCCTTGAAGACAAGTAGTATTTGGGTTTTGAAAACCAGTGTTGAGAACAAATTCCCAAAGCAGGTGTCAGTGGGAGTTACTTGAGCAAAATAGCTGGGGGCAGAGATGGTTCCTCAATTGCACATTCTAAAACTGTTAGGGGAAAATGTATTCCATTTAGCATACATCCAATAAACTGAGGCACCCTACATGAAGGCTGGAATTTGTCTCAAATGACTGGTAAAGTGACCTGGGAAGCGTTAGCTGTGAAGAATCAGTTGTGATTTCTGAAGCACAGGTGGAAGAGCATGTCATGGTTTGATCCAGGTGTCCTCCACAAACAAATGAATGTGTTCTGGGTAATCAATCCTCAGCTGATGGCAGTTTGGATTTTACAACCTCGATGGAGCTGTATTGTTGGGGGCGGGCTTATGGGAATTATAAACCAGCTTCCCCTTGCCAGAGTTTGGCACACCTTCCTGCCGCTGCTTGCAGTGCTGTGGCAGAGGTGATGTCCAGCCCTCTGCTCATGCCATCGTTTTCCCTGCCAGAATGGAGTCTCCCCTCGAGTCCATAAGCCAAATAAACCCATTCCTCCACAAGCCACTTTTGTTTGGGTTCTTTCTGCGCAGCAACTAGAAAGTTGACCGCAACAGAGCATGTACCTTTGTCCTTGAGGGATTCTGGGGTTATAGCAGAAGTCACTGTCTATGGATATTGATTTCTGAGTGTTGTCTCTTTTTCATATGGACTTGTAGTGACCACAGTGTATCAGCTTAGCAGAGCTCTCTCTGTAGGCAAATCTGCCTTGTTGGCTTTTTATTTTGTTGTTAGGGCCTCAGGTATGCTACAGCTGCATCTCCAGCCCTTCCTTCTCCATTTCCATGTGTGTAGTTATGCTAACTTTCTTCATCCTATTGCTTGGATTTTGTGTTAGCTTCCATCTAATGGTCCCTTTGCGGGGATTTGAGTTAGATGGTACATGTATGCATACAGATGCATAAGTGATGACTTATTCCTCAGCAGCCTGAATAGCACCTTCCAGTACCAAGACAGCTAACCAGCAATGAGGAAGCTTCCAGCTCACTTCCAGCTTGATTTCTCCGTGTCCTACAACTAAAGCCTGCAATGCCTTCAGCAATGGGTCTAAACCATCTAGTTCTGGTGACAACCAAGATAACTGGCAATAGTCTGTATTGTTCTGGGATAGGGGCCTCAAAGACCTCCCTGACCAGCAACTCATAGGGATAGATCCCATCCCTGACACTGGCATTTTCATTTAATAACCTATGGCTTCTGGGAGTAGCATTATCCACCCATGCAGGATATCTCCATTCAAATAATTTGAGATGATATTTTTAATTAGCTATCACAGAAGTAGGTTTTTATGTATCTTTTTCATGCATCCTTACACTTCTCCATCCCCAGCGTCTGTCCCTGCACAGATCTCTCCACCCCACCTTCCACTCCTCTATTTTCACATCACACGTGTTCCACTGTCCCCAGATGTATGTGTGTTCATTTTCATCAATTCTACATTAACACATCAGCCCTTGAGATTTGGCTGTCTGGATAAAAAGATAGAGCTGCCCTTTTTAGATCTAATTTGCTCATATATTCCAGGGCAGCTTCTATCCAAACCATAAATGACATTTTTAGCAAACACAGATAGTCCCTTCCCTTCACAACTGTCAGAGGCAGAAAAGAGAGGTGACTCCTTCCCTGACCTCCTGTTGTGGGGCACTGTCTTTGACAGAGTTCTTGATTACCATGATGATAGGTACAATAAGAATAAAAATACCAAATTAGGTGTAGGAGAAGCTGTGTTCAGACAGAATGACTGAACAATTGTACAATCTATGCTATGCTTGGACACCACTAGTATCAATCCCAAAGCTTGGCAGAAGGTGATTAGACCATCATATCAAGCTGAGAGAATGGTGTCCACCAGCTCTTTGGGTCTGAGTTGTCTGTTTTAGGTACAAGCTGTCAAGAGGTCGTGCAGGTAGCTTCACCTGCCTGGCCTGTGTATCTAGTGGCGGTGTGCTGGCCATATCACAAGCTCAATACGGGTCATTGACTTCTGTTGTTTTTCTCCCCAAGGTATTTGGAAACATAAAATTAGATGAGGAGAGTCACATCAACCGGCACAACAACTTCCGGAGTTTCTTTGGGTCCCTCATGCTGCTCTTCAGGTACCTGGATGAGAGTTGTTCCAGCTGGAGCCCTCCTAGTGGAGGGAAGGCAGTTGATTGGCCTCTTGGTCCCTTTATCCTCCTTCTATGCTCCAATCAGGAGCCTCAACCAGGCTTCTCCATGGCAGTAGAACGGTTCATCAGTATCTGTGACTTAATAGTGAATATGCACATGTAGACGACTTCAGGTAGGCTAAATTTGTGTAAGGACTGACTGAAGCTGTGAATGGCTAGGTTTCTGGAGTCTTGAGATCCTGCTGCTCTCACCACTATCAGTAGAGACCCCTCAACAGATGGAGAAGTGGTAGGTGGGGTCTCATTAGCATTCTGCATGGAAAGAACTAGAAGGGTCTCTGTAAGAAGGGAGCCCATTAGTCCTATGGCAGAAGAAAGGATGCATGGATTTGGTATAAACCCAAGGATAGCTGCTACATGCAGACTTGCCCCTAACCGAGGTGTTTTTGGCTTCAGGAGTGCCACGGGGGAGGCCTGGCAGGAGATCATGCTGTCCTGCCTCGGGGAGAAAGGCTGTGAGCCTGACACCACCGCACCGTCAGGACAGAACGAAAATGAGCGCTGTGGCACCGACCTGGCCTACGTTTACTTTGTCTCCTTCATCTTCTTCTGCTCCTTCCTGGTGAGCAATATTGTGCCCTGGCTTGACATCCTGTGCCACCTCTGATGAACAGAGAGGGAGGGTTCCTCCAGGGTGCTCTCTTCCCTCCCCCAAACTCCCCCCTAACACACTCACACTACTGACCATTGGCAGGAGATCTCTCCCCTGGTGAACTCAGGATGCCTTTCAGGAGTCTGGGTGGGTGACTTTCATTAGCTGAGCAGGGTCTCTGTGGCTTCAGGAGAAGAACATGAGGACACAAGGAGGTGAGGGTATGCACAGAGCCCTGAGCATCACATCGACTCTGCAGTGGCCCAGGGTACCCCCGCCCCCTTTCTTATGCCTCATGTAGTTTATTCTGTAGCTAGACCTTTCCTCTGTGTCAAAGTTATTTTTAACTGTTTGAGAAAAGGCACCTTGAAAATTGAAGGCAATTGGGTTAATAAGACTTAAATAATGATAACATACAATGTGACTCATGTGGTTCCCTCCTGACTCGCATTGTCATTGAATTGGATAACTGGCCAGCTTGAGGGTGTGAAAACACAGGATTGCCTGACTGAGTAATATATGTAGAAGCGTCCCACTTGAGAAGTCCTAGATGCCCTCTTAGTTCTTTCTTTTGGAGAAAGCATAGATTAGCACACCAGCCTAGAGAACATTCTACCCTGTCCATCTGATCAGCAGCGATACACAGAATAAATGTGCACGGTGCTGCTGGATCAATAAAAGGTTGCTTCAGTCCTTCGGGCCACCCTGATATCTCTCAGCTCAGTCTCATGGCAAATGCAACTAGTTGAACAAAAATCTAAAGCTAAAATAATGCTGCTGCTGACACGGTCGATTCTATGGCTGTCTCATGCCAAGACATCACTATCTCCTTAAAATCTGGCAACATAAATATACCGTGCTTGAGCCTTCCAGTGTTGGGAGGAGCTTGTAGAGAGACTGTTACATGTGGTCCACAGGTTCCTGTTCCTGGAAATGAACTGAATGGAAACCCCTCTGTGGTCTTGGCTTTGTTTCTGTAATATCTTTGCCCAAGACATCTCCCCTTCTGTACTTCTTTAAAATGGGCTGAAAATGACTTGGTGATAACAGTATTCTATATACAGGAAATTGGCACATGCGTTTTAATATACTTCTTGTAGACATGATTCATTTTTTTCAATTAAAAAGAGCACAAAACAGAATCATGGTTACTGATCTGGAAGTACAATCTATGATGAAAATAACAAAAGAAACTTAGAATAAAGAAATTTATTAGAGTTTTAAGTTTACTTATTCACATCTTCAACCCATTTTTTAATGTCTAGTAATAGCCTGGAAGGGAGCTAGACCCTGGGGTAGAACTGTAACAGACTCTCTGTCACCGCCAGTAAAAGAAAAACCAGCTTATAATATTAGCTTTATTGATAAAGATGAAATGGAACAGAAGGAAGGGCATGAAGACACCTCAGTTTTAGATCATGTAGTTAAAGTATTTAATAATAAATATTGAAAAGAAACCAAAGCTATAACTGGAAAATTAATTAGAAGTTCTAAAGGTTCTTTTAGAATTTAGACATGGAGGGTGCTGCATAATTCACATTAATGTTATTTTTAATGAGGTTACAGTCAGTGGAAGATGAGCTGCTTTCAAATTGCAGCTCTACATGACACCGACTTTGTGACCTTGGGCAAGTCACACAGCTTCTCAGCTCAAACCAGACTTGCCACAGAGATTTTTTACTGTTGCTCTATGATGAGCCAGGCCATGGGCTGGGAGCTAAGAATACAACAGGGAATCAGAAGTACTTGTTCTCTTGAAGGGATGATGCTAATTAGAACTGCTTCACAAAGGGTTAGAGTAAGCTTGAAAACAAATAGTAGGTGTGAATGCACACAGGCTGTAGGAATGTGAAGCAATAACAATGCTAATAGTTTTTGTTGACATTAATAATAGGTGCCCTGAAAGAAGTGTCAGATGTGTGGATACATGGAAACCCCTTATAACACAGACAGTAGTTGAATAAATTCTTCTGTGTCTTGACCGAATGAAAGGCCCATATTAAGATTAGGTTCATCTGATGAGACAGCAATCCTAACATAACTGTACTTCAACCAGGAGGGATGTTGTTTTCACTGCCATGACAGTTAAGTCTGGAGAAAGACTCTCAGGCTTGCTAAGGTATCCTGACCAGGGCTCTTCCTATAATACCTTTAGAGAGTGTCCCTCATCCTAATAGTAAGAGAAGACAGGTAGACATCCAGCCATCCATTTGTATTGTAGGCAGCAGGTGAGAGAGAGGGAGTGAGGGAAGTAGGGAGAGAAAAAGAAAGGAGGAAGAGAGAGGGAGGGACCAGTAGCTCTGAGGATGTATCCAGCCCTCTTTCCCTGTTACAGAGAATATTCCAACCGTATCCTTCCTATCGACGTTCCCTGTAGCCTGTGTATGTGTGTCCCCTGTCTGGATACCTAGCGGGTCCAGGCACTCAACCACTTAACTGAGGAATCCACCACAGAGATTTCTGTTTTCTCATTCCAGTGATAGTCTTTATCAACCAGGAATCCTTGATGTTCCAAGTGAGAGGGAGCCCAGTTAGATCCAGCCTAAACAAATTGAGATTTTTAGAGGCTCATGTCAGTGAGACATCCCAGAACAGAACAGGTTTAAGTGAGCCTTGATATGGGGCTCAGGCAACATCCCCAGGACTCGCTTTCTCTCTCTATTCATAGATCTCTTCCTCCACTTTCCTCAATGTGTGTTCCTCATAAACTCACCCAATGGCTCCCTAGATGTAGGAGAAGCTTTGGACCCTAAATCATCTCATATCCAAGTACAGCAGGGAAGAGCAAATATTTTCCTCTATACTTTTTCATTGGCTTTGGCTGGATCACCAATCATGGTAGCCCAAGAAAGTGATTGGCTGAGCCCTGAGTCATAGGATGGTGCTCCAGTAGACCATCACAATAACTGGAAATAGGCAGGGAACCCATAATAGACATACAGTCCATGGGTGGTGGGCACCCAAGACACACACACAACACTGATGGCTGAGTCAGTCCTGTCAATTCCAACTTCCTTAATTCTAATCCTGTAGGTGCTCCTGTCCTTTGGCTCTGGCTTGGCTTGGAGCACACCACCCTCACCCAGGGATCCTACTCATTCTTTGTACTGTTACCAAGGTTCTTTCTTTTGGGGTGGGGTTGAGGTAGGGTCTTGCTCTCAGAGTGGCCTCAAGCTCACTGTGATCCTCCTACAAGCACTTGGATTAAAGGTGTGTGCCACCAAAACTGGCTTCCAGGTTCTTTCTTAATATAAGTGTTTCTTGATCTCTCTTCTGTTTAAACCTCCAGTTTGTGGTCCCTGTTGCCTACAGAATAGTCTAGACTACAGACCAGCAAACCGTAGCCCATGGGTCAATCTGATTTGCCACCTGTTTTGTATGGTGTACGAGCTAACAGTGATTTTTACATTCTTAAGTGATTGAGGGAGGGAAAAAAAACAAAGGATGAATAGTATTTCATGGCATGTGGTAATTATATGAAATGAAAATTTGAATGTCCATAAACAAAGCTCTTGGAACACAGCCATGCTCATTTGCATTCATACTGTCTGGCTCTTTTGGTGCCATGATACCAGAACTGAAGAGTAGCAACAGAGACTGAATAGCCCATAAAACCCACAAGATGGGCTCTCTGGCAAATTTGCAGATCTTATAATCTTATTGTAGACTTTGTAGCACAGTGACAAGATGCTCTGTGGTCTGGCACTTGGCTCCGATTATTATGCCATCCTTACAGATCCCTATACATCCTGTGCTTCCTCTTGTTCATGCTGTCTCCTTTGCCGAGGACACTCTTCTGTGCCTGTGTTATCTACAAGTTAGAACTTGTTCTATTAGGACCCGGTTCAGGAATCAAGCTTCTACATTTTTTCAATCCAGCGGAAATCACTCATTGTCTCTTTTATCAATTAAAGATTTTTTTTTTTTTTGGCGCAAAGTTGCAACCATGCATTTTTTATTGTCTGTCGCTGTCATCCTTTCTGTGTCCACCATCACCTGCATGTGCTGATTTCATGGTCATATGATTTGTTGCCTTTTTATGTTTCCAATATGTCACATTTCATCATGCCTTCTGTGCACCTCTGGACAAGCACTTTTGTATTTCCCATGCCCAGCTCCTAAGTCTGTGTGTTCATTACATACTAGACACACAGTAAAGGCTGGCTAAACAAACACGTAGGGGAACAGGGCCCTAGAAGCTGCTTCAGATCCACAAGCAGCTTGTAGCCATCACACAGTGAGCTATGTCCTCAGTTCTGAGACTTCCCCACAGTTCATTTTTGGGACCTTTTTACAAGAGCAAAGTTAGGGAGGGAGGCTGAAGAGAGAAAGTTGGTATCTGGCCATCGTGACTTTCTCTTTAAGAATGTTGAAGCTGCTGCTCCCTTGCTGTCATAGGAACAATTAAATAAACAGGTAATGAAAGTGATGAGTATTTTGCAAATATGAAGTGGCATAGGAAAATGAAATCATCATGACCACACAATGAAATATGCAGTATGAATAATGAAAATGCATTGCACCCTGCAAGATCCAGAGTGCTTTAGCTAGGAACTTGAGCCCTCCAGACTGTTAGGTCTTTGATTTGCCTTGAAGCCTGTTAGTCTGTTTTCTGTGCCTTGCCTTAGTTTCTCCTAACTTTTTTTCTTCCCCTTGCCCTTCAGATGCTCAACCTGTTCGTGGCTGTCATCATGGACAACTTTGAGTACCTAACTCGAGACTCCTCCATCCTGGGACCGCACCACTTGGATGAGTTTGTCCGTGTCTGGGCCGAATATGACAAAGCTGCATGGTGCGTAGGCCCTTTGGTCAGCTAGCGATCAGGGGCCTTTGGGATCCCCCAAAAAGAGGTTGTGATCAGAGCTGCCTTTATTCTTGCCTGTTACAGAAGGAAACGAGACTCCCCTTGGTTGTGGTTCATGGGAGAGGCTCTGGTATCAAGCCAGTCATCTATGAATTCTTGGGCTTTCTTGGTCCTTTTTTCCTTCGGTGGCAGGATCCATTCTTCTTTGACAGATGAACACACAGTCCTCACCTCACATTGCTTGATTCCCAGAGAAGCTCCTAATCTCTTTCTCCTTTTCTTGCCAATGTTGGTGGATTCCTTTGAGTCACCAGGGGCTTTGAAAAGGATTTTTTGGAACGATGGAATATCCTTTGTGTTTCTCTCGCCTCCTAACAGATATAGTTAGATATAACAATGATATTATTATATTTCAATAACACCAAGCAGGTTGTTCTAACTATTCCCTTCAATATGTGTGGGGTTTTATTACATGGACCTGGATTAAGTGTCAGGAACTTGCAAGGGTAAATTCTTTGTTGTTTTTCACTGTCCAGTAGTTCTCAAGTAAGGTTGTGCCATCAGGCTTTAGAGCAGGAGTTAGCAAACTACCATACAGTGGGCTAACTTTGGTCCACTGTCTGTTTTACAAATAAAGTTTTATTGGAACATAGTTGCAACCATATATTTATTATTGCTTATGGCTACTTTCATACAGTAAGGAAAACTTGAATGGTTGTGACAAAGATGGTATGACTTTCCAATTTGAAAGTATTTACTCTCAAAATTTTAGTGTTGACAAAGTTTACTGACCTCTACTGAGAGACAAAGGCAGTATTTTGGCCCTTACAGTTGAGGATGGGGAGAGAGTTACATGAGCTACCCAGGTCACCTTAGCTTCTGGGTCTTCACTCACCATTCTAGCTATTCTTGTCCCTCTCTGGAAATACTACAAGAAATACCATCTTTCAGGAGTGGACCACATTGCTTCCACCTGGATCTCCTTTCATAATCTGGGATTCCTCCACAAATCTATCCACCTGTGAGGCTATTAAACTTGGGTTACTGTTTTTAGGAATTAAACAAGTGAATCAGAATTCCTCTTCCCTCCCTATAATGGTTAATGACCTAGGGCACAGAGCTATCTAAATCCATTTCTGTTACAATGACTGAGCAATAGCTTTTCTTTTCTGGAAACTTTCCAGTAGAAAGTTCTTATAAAGCAATCAGCAGCAAAATAATGGTGCCAGGCCTGAATCTTATCAGTTCTGTGGCTTTGGACAAGTTGCTTCATCTATCAGTTGGTGATATGAGACCTACCTAGCTGGAAGCAAGGTTGTGAGGAAGATATTCTGTCATTCATGTTACCGATCCTGTGATCAACAATAACTGTATGTGAACACAACTTGGAAGTCAGGAAAATCAACATCTACAAGGCATGGATAGTTAGGAGATTGGATCCTCAGTTACTCACTAGAGAGAAGAGGACATGTCTTCTATCAAAGCACTGCCCATCTCGGCTCACTAGGGCTCTTGGATTCATAACTCCCTTTGGTTTCACATTATCTTGGGATCCAAGTGTCATGTGCATTAGACACACTCCTCGTCCTTCATTCTAGTTGCTGGGAAGAAATGTTTCCATGAGGACTAATAAGACTCAGACACATGAACCAAGCAAAAGACAAAAAAAAAAAAAAAAAAGCCTTTCCTGTCACGTTGAAAGTCTCCAGCAGGATAGCTTGCTTTGATTAGAGATCAATGTACTTCCTCAATGGAATAAGGGACTTTGGAGGAGACCAAGCAAAATACAATAAGTCAATGTTTTCTAAGGAGAACGACGGGTTGTAGAGGATACTAGCCTGTAGCTACTTGTAAACCCCCTATATGGCAATCTCATTAAGGAGAAAAAATAAATGGACATGTGGTTAAATTCCATCCTCTTAAAGGCAAGAGACTTGGATGTATTGATGTGCTGCACTCTGGAAGAACAGGAGGACTCAGCAGCACGTCAGGAAAAGGCTAGAGGTGTCAATCCGGACATGTCACCAGCCTCAATGCAGCTGCCAGCAAGGATGCTATGGTGAACATACTGTGGTTCTAATTTCCGATGAAAACCCTGGTTTGTTCCAGGATACATCCAAACCTTTGGATCACACTGTGGCATCTTTATTCTGGCTCCTGACAGAGAAGACTATTTAGCAACTAAAAATTAATCATGTTTCAATTCCCTTCCATGGCAAGCCAGAACTCTCTAGCAGGGTCCTGGAAGAAGAGATTGGTAAGACTGGTTACATTGTTCCTGGAATTCTGGCTGGATCCATACTGGATCCTTGGTAGCAGGAGTGGAGCTGTGGGGGGGGGGTGTTCCTGAGCCTCCCTCCTAGATTGCTTTCTGGAAACAGATCCCAGCAGGTTCCCACACAGTAGAGCCAAGCTTACCCAAGCTGAACTCATGAAAAATCTGTCACAGAGATCCAAAGCCCTTTGAAAATTCTCTCTTGCCAACTGTGTTCCTTGCTAATTAGCCTAATGGGAGATTTGTCTCTCGCAGTCGACAAAAAGACACTGACTTTCCACTGCCCCTGACAGGCAGGCCTGAGTAACTGACCGTAATCAGTGTCTATAAGAAGCGAACAGTTCTGCATCCACACCCTGGAAGATGGCCATCTGCTCTGGACAGTGAAACACACTGGCTGTCTTTGCTCTCAGAAGCCTAGGTAGAGCAGGGCTGTGGCTACCTCAGGCCAGATAGATATTTTGCAGTGCTTCTGGGCATCAGGCAGTTCCTTTTGGTATTAGATGGACTGATGTCTTGGGAAAATTGGGGCCATAGTTTAGCAAGGTGATGGTTCTCTGGTGCTGATTGTTCTGGTCTGATGGTGCTAGATAGAAAAGAAGCCGCTCTTCCATCTTCCGGGCGGGCAGCCCCTTCAGCACAAAGCTGTCATTTCTTCCCCCTTCTCTGAGAATCCTATTAACCCACCTGTGCTTCCTTTACAGCGGCAGGATCCCGTATAAGGATATGTACAAATTAGTGCGGGTGATCTCGCCTCCTCTGGGCCTGGGAGAGAACTGCCCCTACAGGGTGGCCTGCAAGGTTTGCCTCCCAGTCCCCAGCCATGACCTGCAGTGGGTGCAGCACCTAACCCTCTTCGCCCTCTGCTCCACCATCACTGCGCCACATGAGGGAACCTTCATGTTGCTTTCCTTTGAGTTTAAAGAGGTCCAAACCTTCCCAGAACCAGCAGCTGTTATGTAGGAAGAAGGGCGCATTTGATGGGAAAGGCAGGAGAGTAGAAGACTTCATATGAAGGCCACTTTAATCTTTCATTTTTTCCTTACACACACACACTAGCGTGTGTGTGCATACACATACATAATCTGGTCTGCCTTAGCGTGGACATTTTTATCAGAGAATCTCTCATCTTCCAGAGAGCTCAGAAATCTGTTAATCTGGCAGTTCTGTTTTCCCTTCACTGAATCTTGTGGTTGTCAAATGGCATCGTCCCATGTGGAATGAATCAAAGTCGAGCTCTAGTCATCCCTACCTCTGCCACCCCTGCCATTTCCCGGGTGCTTTTCTCTAGTTAAGGCTATAGGGCAGGCAGAGAGGAGGTGAGAAGCCATCAAGAGTGAGGGCAAGAGGCAAGAGAAGATAAAAGAAGCATGAGTGGGGCCTGCTGGAGAAGTCCAGAACGGTCTCAGTAGATGATGAGGGGGCCACTGAACAAACCGCTTGCCTTTGAGTCTTGCAAGACATTGTGAGGGGGAATGTTGTAATTGCTGAGTCACTCTTCATTGATGAGACCAAGGACATTGTTTAGAGGGACACAGGTTCTCTGTTGCTAACTCCATCCAAATCCCGGGATCCCTCAGTATCCGATAGCTCTACCATGTCCCAATCCAAGACCAAGACTCCCAGATAAGGTGCGACAGGAGAGAAGAATAGCACTGCCCAGGCAGCTGGAAGAAGCCACAGGCTCAGGAAGGCTGTGTGCCTAGGCAGTGGACGGAGCTGGCTTGGGATTGATTGTGACAGTGACACGGTGATCCCGACCTCGGGAGGCTGAACAGCTGCCTCTGCGGAGACTCTTTAAACTCCGCCCTAGTGAACCCTGCAGTGGCATGTGAGAGAGCTGGGGAGGGTAGCATGGCATGCAAGATGCTCTTCCTCCTCCTGGTTTTGTTTCTTCTGTCCCCAGCATGCCATCAACCTGGTGCATGCTGGGGAATAAAGAGCACTCTTGTCCACAGAGCCAGGTGGAAGCAACAGGGCGACTCTCTGACTAGAACCTCAGCCCAGCACCTCCTGCTGCACACACACCACAGGGGGATACACGACGTTCTGCCTGTGGGTTCAGGGCAAGGGGAAAGCCTGCCTCCCAGCCCCAGATGGGGGCCCCCAAAATTGCCACCCATTGGTGGAGCACCGTCTATCCGGTTTATACCGCTCTCACACAGCCCTGGGAATTGAAGACGTGGTACTCTGGGGGTAGCTGGGGAGAACGAGGAGGAGAGAATAGAACGAGCCCTCCCCCCACAGACAGATAGCATCTTCTGACAGTGTCAGAGGGACCAGAGGTTGTCCTCAGTGTTCCCGGGTCTGTGTGGGGCGTGATATAAATCTGCACCAGGATGGAGTCACTTGTATGATTTGCCTTGATTAACAGGTTTCCTATTCTTTTCCTGTTTGTCCATTTGTTTTGTTTTGTTTTCTTCTCCTGTTTTCTGTATTATTTTGTTTTGGCTATCTGGGAATGCCTGTTCTCCTCTCCTACCTGTCTGCATCCTCCCCCCCCACTTCCTTCTCCTTCCCCTGCCACCCCTCCTGCCCCACCGCCCCCTACTTACCGCCCCTATGAGCAGTGGCCGCATCCATTACACTGAGATGTATGAAATGCTGACTCTCATGTCACCACCACTAGGCCTCGGCAAGAGATGTCCCTCCAAAGTGGCATATAAGGTAGACCACCCCTTCCTTTGTTCTGGGCTAGGGACCAACAGGAAATGGGATCCAGTTGTGGGGAGGAGAGAAAGTGGGAGGAAGCTGGGCTGGGGAGGTGGAGGAGGGAAGGAAGGAACGAAGGTCAGGAAAGTTATGTCAGGATGAAGTCACAGAAGGCTATAAGAGTGGCTTCCAGTGCTGTTCATCGTGGAGCTTTGAATGTGTTATTCTGTGTTTCGACAAGTGTGTGCTTCTCTTCTCGTGAGCGGGTTACTAGAAAGGCATTGTGAAGTGGTGTGTTTCCTTGTAAAGGAGGAGAGTGGTGGCCAGGGGAGTAATCTATTATGGCCTACTACAAAACAGCCATTGGCGCTTATTAAAAAAAAAAAAAAAAGGTTCACGTAGACAAATTAGGAAATAGTGGAAAAAATCCTAAACCTGGTTCCAGAAGAAAGTTTCAGGAAAGAGGAAAACTCCTAACAGAGTTCTTTGCCCACAACATAGGAAGGAACAATGGCTTAAGTTCCTTCCAGGTGTAAGACCACACAAGGAGCATGCCTTCAATCCTGTGAGAAAAAGGAATCTTCTTTCTTCCCCATTGGCTCAGTTACCCAGTTCTTTTGGAGACAAGGAAGAGGGCAATGATAGGTATTCCATGGCCTTAGCTTTGCCTTCTCAGCATGACCAAGCTGTGGTTAGATTTCTTATGGCTCACTCAGAGCAGCAGTGCAAACTGGGAGTCATCTGCCATTAGGGTGCTTATAGCTCTAGAATATGAATTTTTCATCATTCTTTAGTTATAGTTCCTCTGTGATGTTCAGATTGGCCCAGAATTCTGGAGCTTTTTCACACACCTAGACATACATCATAGAAATGTTGACACTTCCGCAGAAGTCCACAGAAGTGTGAGAGATGAAACTTAGATCCAAGATAATCCTGTCCATGGAATTGCTTTAGGCAAGATGTTCCAGTTGAATACTCCAGACCTGGCTTGTGAAAAACCACCTCCCCACCACCATCAGGCTGGCAACTCTGCCAGAGGCCCTTCTGCTGTCTTGAAATCGTACTGCTCCAGATAGCGGCACCTCACTGGAACGTGGTCATTAGGGACCCTTGGCCACCCCAGGACATGGCTCCTTGTACACAGCTTAGAGGCTGGTGTCCTTTTTACTCATGATGACCACATCCAAAAATACCAGGTGGTGAAAAATAGCCCTGAAGTCTCTGAATTTCTCAGGCGAAGCTTGGGAGTAAAATGGGAGAGGGGATTTGGAGGAAAGTTAAATAATTCCAACAAGAAGATACTCTCTGGAAAGTGGATTTGGCCATTTCAGTTGGATCCCTTCCTCTGGGTGAGGGAACAGGGCCTGCCCACTCTGCTCCTGCCTGAGCCCCTTCTCGCTGGCTCTCTCTCCTGCTTCCCTCATCCTCCTCCCCTCGAGCCTGTTTGCACTCTCCCCATCCACCCTGCTCCACCTCATCCCTTGGATAAGTTGGACTTCTGCATGTTCAGTCATGTGCTGGCAAAATTCATCTTTTAAAGACTCAAAAAGGGGGCACCAGGATGCATCTTTCAAGTGAGATCAAGCAAAGCCAATTCTCTCCCGCACTATCTTTCCATCAAGTTTTGGGGGTGGTCGTGGGACAAGTGGGAATATGGAGCCACCTCCCAGAGCTGGCTCCTTTCCCTGGACCACTTCTCTTTGAGATCACTTCCCATCCCCATGGGAGACATTCTGAGCACTCCCCATGGGAATTATTAGGGAACCTCCTTATCTTGGAATTTGGCACCATTCCCCAGAAAAACAGCAGCAAATACACCTTCAATGAAAAGTAGGGTGAACAGGGCTGGGACAGGAAGGGGAATCCTTGCCCTTCTTTTTCGTCTGTGTACCTGACCTCTGCACTGTTCTTCTCTTCTCACCAAGGTGTCTTTCAATATATGTTTTTTTTTTCCTTTTTGCCTGCTGTTTCTCTTTTCTCTTTCACACAGAGGTTGGTCCTGATGAATATGCCTGTAGCTGAGGACATGACAGTCCACTTTACCTCTACACTTATGGCTCTGATCCGGACAGCTCTGGACATTAAAATTGCCAAAGGTCAGCTTAGTAAAGAAAGCAAGGAAGCTGTGGCCTGTAAAAGGGTGGGGGGTTCTGGAATAACCCATGCAAGTTGGTACAAGGAATTTAATTATTGTCCAGTCAGCCATGGACACAAGGCAGTGACCTGAAGGTCAAATATCAGAGTTTTGGTTTCACCTCTAATAGTGACATTAAGACTTGACCTTTTTTCTGGTTAAATAAATGGTTTGATTTTCAGTATATGGCATATAGCAGCATTCTAGAAATATTATTTATCAGACATATAAATTTTAATTCTGACATTTCCCCCCTAATCGTGGGAGGCTTCTATAGAAGCTCTCACCATGGAGGACATGGCAGTACTCTGCTTGTCTTGATTGATACTTTTGTGGCTTATGACAGAAACTGTCTATTACTCTCAGGTAGACTCTGCCTTCTCATGCTTGGTCCAAGTCCTTTTGAAAAGTTAGCTCATCTAAGCTATGGTGTTGAGGTCTTTGGAAGGAATTAAGTATGAATAATGATGCAAGAGGCATCTTTGTGGCTATTTTGTTTCCCTTCTGATGGACTGTGTCCCACCAAGGCTTCCTAGAATCCATGAGGAAGTTGATCTTGGTTTCAGGGTCTCAGACTGCTGTGGTATATATAATATGTCTGAGTCACTGAAAATAGGAGCCAAAGTGTCTTCTGCTTCCTCAGCAGAAAAACCTATATGGCAAGATCTCCTGTCATTTAGTACCCACATTTCCCCTCAAAATGTGAGGTGCCATGCTGACTCAGCTTGTGCCCACCTCCTCCTTTCTCGCTCCTTGTTATTTCTGTGTCTGTTCTAATATGTTTATTAATAATTTATCTTATTTTAGGTGGTGCAGACAGACAGCAGCTAGACTCAGAGCTACAAAAGGAGACCCTGGCCATTTGGCCTCACCTGTCCCAGAAGATGCTGGATCTGCTAGTACCCATGCCCAAAGGTGTGGGGGCTTCTCCCAAGTGTCCTTGTCATTGTGACCAAGCACTCCAAGGCCTTGAATTTGGGGAACCCCAAGGGACCAAGGAGATAAGATAAGGTTGCCCCTTTACCCTTCGAGAACTAAGTTTTCTACTTCTAAAGTGCTTTTGATTGATTGAACTTTGTTTCTTAGGGTAGGTCATTGCGGTTATGCATGTAGCTTTCTATCTCCCTGTCTCCACATAATACTGTTCCGAACACCCTCTTGCATTTGGAAAAAGGTATTGTACCTTAGATGTGGACGTCTAGAATAATAGGAGGTGATTTTACCAGTGAACTTCTTACCGCTGAGGAGTGTCAGTACTGTCATTCCGGGTGTATCTATTCACATTTGGAGCCTGAGTCAACATTGGAGGAGTGGGCTCTAAACACAGAGCTTCTTCAGGGAGCTGATAAGGAAGCCCATGCCCACCTCTACCCTCCTGTTCATCACCATGTCCATTTGTGTCATTTTTAGCCTCTGACCTGACAGTGGGCAAAATTTATGCAGCAATGATGATCATGGACTACTACAAACAGAGTAAGGTGAAGAAGCAGAGGCAGCAGCTGGAAGAACAGGTGAAGACCTGGGAAGCATGCTGGGTGGGTGGCCATGAGCAGTCACATGGGCTCCTCACAGGACAGGCCATGCGCATCCCTGAGGCCTCGTGTCCTGCAAGGGCAGAGTTTCAGAGTCTGAGAAGTTTCTAGTGCTTTGGGATTAGAAACCCAGAGGATTAAAGGTGAAAACAGCCAAAGCATCAGTGAGGTGTCTATGTTGCACATCTAAAATGTATCTTACTCCATAGCGGTCCCCACAAAGTCATGGGAATTCTTTGTTTTGATACAGAAAAATGCACCCATGTTCCAGCGCATGGAGCCCTCCTCACTGCCTCAGGAGATCATCGCTAATGCCAAAGCCCTGCCTTACCTCCAGCAGGACCCCGTTTCAGGCCTGTGAGTAAAGCCAAAGGGCTCACAGCCTCCTGCCTACATCTTGTCACCATGCCACTGAATGCCTCCTGGAAGCTCTTTGTAGAAATGCCCAAGAAATCATACTGTGATCCAGTTATTTTCCTGAGGTTGAGTATTTCAAAATGATTGATCAGCATGGATAAGAGAAGACAGAAGAGTGTTTAGTGCTGTAACCAGCATCAGAGTTAGTGGACTCTAACAGGACAGCATCAGAAGAGAGTGTTGACTGTGTTTTAACGTAATAGCATCTTAACTCTAGCTCTAGTTTGAAGGCTCATTCTCTAGCAGATTCTTGGTTGTTGCTCCCCCAGTGCATGAAGTGTCCTGCTAAAGATACAAAGTCCTTCTAGACTTTGAAGTATTAGAAGTTAATACTTCTAGAGACACTACTTGCTTGATCTCACTTGATCCTCATTATAGCAGCCATAAACACCCCGGAAAATGTGTGTGTGTGTTTGTGTGTGTGTGTGTGTGTGTGTGTGTGTGTGTGTGTGTGTGTGTGTGTGTTTCACCATTTTGACAAATAGAAAAACAGAGCCTATGACTAGAAGAAAGCAGACCTAGAATTTCAAGTCAATTATTTCTGACTCTGGAATCCTTCTCCTATACCTTGTTATATTTAATGACCCAAAGAAATCTTGCAAAAGAAAAAAAAATGGAAGTCAAAACAAGCCCTATTTAAAGAGCCTGTCAGGGCTTCTGAGTTCTAAGGCTTCTCTTCAGTTTGGTCATTATTCATAAATGATCACATGCATATCTCATTATGACATTGTCTTTCTATTATCAGCAAGCATGGATGGACACCCAAAGGGCACGAGTTCCTCTGCTCATTATAAATGCATTTTTTGGTTGGACTTAATGCTTCTTATAGAACCAGTCATCACTAAGGAGTAAAACTTGACTAATTATCAAGAAAGTGATCCCAGAGCTGTGGAATGAACCTCTTTTGGAACACCGTTTGGAATTGCTCACACCATTAATTTCTTTCTGTTTTTATAAAGCATTTTCAAAGGTCATACTCCAACACATTTGGAAGAGAAGGAGATGTCCAGAGTTATGGCCAAGGACATTGCTTATTTTTACGAATAATTTGATGTGGTGAGAGTAGTATATGGAGTCTTCTGTTTACTGAAACCAGATGTTTATTATTATTATTATTATTATTATTATTATTATTATTATTTTGTTCTGTGCAGGAGGGACGAAGTGTTGTGACTGGAAAAATGGGTCCCTCTTGCTGCAGGGATTACACTGTTTCTCATGGGTTCTTGGTCTAGAATGAAAACCATCCTCTTGCTCCAGTAGCTAGATTTCTGTTCTGTCTATAATTTTCTTCACAAATGAACCCATGCTATAGGATCACTTCAGCCTCTCTTCCATATATTTTTCAATTTTGTTACTCACTGATTTTACCAACATTGATTGGAGCAAATTTGACCTAAGCGCTGGCTTGGGCACTTGAGATAACAGCCATAATGGATCCTAGTCCCTAAGGTGACAGGGCTGGAAAGAGAAAACACCTAGTGATGCAGGTACCAATGCAGGGTGGGCTAGTGCAAAGCCACCAGAAGGAAGCCACTCACCTGGTTTGAGAGCTGCTGGGAAAGAGGGGGCATCCCCGAGGAAGGAATACTGAAACTTGAAGGCAATTGCTTCAAGAGAGTTGAGAATATTTAAGTTGCCTAAAAACTGTAGTATGGTTAGAACAGACAGCTCAAGTAAGATGGCTGCTGATAGGTTTGGAATGCTATGTAGAGTTCAGGATTTAGAGGTCATTGTAAACAAGATAAAGTAGGTAAATTTTTGAATTAAGAAAGTTGGGTTTTATGCTTCAGAGTGACATCAGATTTGTGTTTTTCAAAATTCATGCATGGGTTCAATGTAGACTGAACCAATTAGAGGAGAAGTTCTAGAGAACCCCATTTGGCATCTGGTTGTGATTGTGTGAATTGGCAGTGATAGTAGCTTACATTGCCAGGGTAGAACTGGAGAGAGATAAGCAGACAAGACATGTAATAGGTAGACTGGGTGAGAAAGGGAATTGATTTTCTCTGTGGAGTGAAGAAGGGGAATGAATCAAGATGATCCTTGTGGCTCTGGTCTGAGCCTTTAGACGGGCTGTGGGTACCGTCCCTGAAATGGGGACGCTAGCGGGGAATGGCGGGATGGTTCCTAGGGACCATCTGTTTCTAGAGATATGCATTATTCATAGAGATTGTCTGAGGGCATTGGTGGTGAGAGCATTGTGGGCAGGTCTCTCCCCAGTCATCTTATCTCAGGAAAGCCAGGCACTAAACAGAGAAACTCCTGGAAGGAATAAAAGCTGTGTTTTCAGCACAGGCTTATTTGTTAGAGCAACAGAAAACAAGCATAACCCTTGAAGTCTCTGAACCACTTGACAGGGTTGAACTGAGTGACCTACTTAAAAACCCTTATGAGGCTTTTTGATTTTAGGGTCAAGTTTAGAGGATAGCATTTGACCTCTCATGATCTGATCCTTACCTCACCCACCTCCCTTGACAATACTTTTCCTGTGCTCCCAGAATTCCACATATCTGAGACATGGTCGTCTATTAGGAATGGAATATTAGTTGGCTGATGGTTCTGAATCTCACTATATTGGGTGGGAGCCATCCTGTCATATTGTATTGTGGTGAAGGGCATCACACAGGAAGACAGACCAGGCTTGCTAACTTAAGTTGGACCTTCAGGTCTCTATTCCTGTCACAAAGCCATTCATCAAACCCTAATTGTCTATCAATGTCCTACCTTCAAATAACATGACAATATAACTTTAGGAATCAATAACACTGAATTTTGGAGTCACATTCACACCAGAAAAGGTCTTCTCCATCTATTGTAGGTTCTACTCTTATTCTTGTAGGTCTCAAGGGATGTCTTGCACTAGCAGCACTCATCTTGTTCTTTAGTTTTTCGGGAGAGAGCACAGACACTGAGAGAGGACTGACATTTAGGCAGACCATTTAAATATCAAATGACTCATGGGCAGTGACACCCTCCCTGGCAGCTAGGGGACCCATTAGTTGGTGCTCTCCAGATCTCTGGGATGCTAATCTACCAAAGCTTGCCCCCAGATTGCTCTTTGGCAATTCTTATTCATGCCTCCAGTGTTCCACAGAGCGCAGAGTCATCAGCAGTGGGCTCTGATGGGAGATGGCTCTGGCGACAGTGGGAGGCTGGCCTCAGGGGAGATGGCATCCCATTTCCTCGGAGAACCACCACCTTTGAAAGCTGCTGTGAAGCCCCCGTCCCTCTTCCAATAACCACTCTGCTCACTCTACATTCTTGGTCAGGTCAATAGCAGTGGCTACTGAACTGATGGAAGTGAATTGTAACCGAAATCAATTTTTCAGGAAAGATTAGGTGCATGCTCCCCACCACAACACACCCTTCTTCCAGCTCAGTGGATCCGATTGTATAAATAGCTGGACTAAGCCGTGCTTGATATCAATGTACTGTGCCAGCTCTCTCTATATACCTTTCACTTGTAGGCTATATAAGTTACTCTCCTTGTTGCTATGAGAAAATACCTTTAGCAGGTAGCAATTTAAGGAAAGAAGGGTTTCTTTTGTCAGTTTGAGAGTACAGTACATTCTGGAAGGGAAATCAGGGTTCCAGGAACTTGAGACAGCTAGTCACATTACATGCCTCATCAGGAAGCAAAGAGCAATGAATGACAATGCTTGCTTTCTCCTGTTTAGCTTGTCCAGGACCCCCAGCCCATGCCTGGCACTGCCCACATTTATGTCAATCTAATCTAGAAAAGTTCCTCATAGACATGACCAGAAATTTATTCTAATGGTGATTCTAAATTCTGCCAATTTGACAACTAAGATGAACTATCACAGAGGCCTCTAAGCACTTCTCAGACTGTCCTATCTTTGTTCATCATCGTTTAAACCTCCTCCTGCACAGACCTCAACCCGAGGTCTTCACTTCAAACAATAGATCAGTGTACAGCATAAAGAAAACCTTTGGGAAATGCTCGTGGAATTGAATTGGATTGAGTTGAGTTTGGCTACGGATACCGGCACAATGAATCCCACTTACTAAGAGCAGGGGCATTTCTTTAAAAGACTACGGCTGCTTAATATTTAAACAAGCTGCTCACTGTTTAAACTATGGCATTTATTTTTCTGTCCAATGGAGAAACTCAACAGAAACAAGCTTATAATCTAGCACTGGTCTTCCATATGGCTGGGTGTGATAAATGATGTCATTTGTCACAGATATGCTAGTTGCCAGAAGAATGATGAATGATTCCAAAAACAGGTTGAAAACATCAGTTTCTATGTTTTCTAATACTTTCTTAAACATCTTCTGTTCTAGGCCAGCCACCTTCAAGTCGCTATCTCATAAGCCAGCTGAGAGTGTTGTCCTTGTGGGGACGGAGGGGGGAGGGCTTGTAAGTGGAAGCTATGACATGACCGTTTCTTTCTCTGTCATCACCTCTGACTTTGACATTGCTTTTCAGGAGTGGCCGGAGTGGATACCCTTCAATGAGTCCACTCTCCCCCCAGGAAATATTCCAGTTGGCTTGTATGGACCCAGCCGATGATGGACACTTCCAAGAACAGCAATCTCTGGTGAATGAATGAGTAATATGAGCTCAAAAAACACTTCTTTGGGTTCCTGATCTCTCCCACTCTTATTTTCAGCCCTTTGGGGCCCAGTTTCTCATGTTCACGGAGAAAGGGTCCCTCTTCCAGTTTTACAATCCTAGAGGACCCTTCCCTCCTGGAAGAATTTACATTGCTTTAGGCTAAGCCCTTAAATGTCCCTGAACATTCAATTGAGAAGCAATAGTTACATATAAATCTTACCTCTGATAGGGAGATTCAAGATAAAACCTCACCGAATGAGAGGCTCTAAGGGTGTGCTGCAGTATACTAGGTATTACTTATAGGAACACGAGAATGCCCTCTGGCAACCCTCAATAAAGCCCACCTCTTCTAGACCTGGAGCTAGCGTGTACAATTGCTGACTCTCTTTCTCTGCCACGAGGTACAGAAGAATACTTCTTTGTGTAGGTTCAGGCAGTTTTTCCCTTTGTTTACAATTCTACAATGCCAAATATATTCTGACAAGCTCCTAAAATGATTTTCCTGGGCCCAAAGTGAATTTTACATTAGCATAGAATGGTGAAATTTCTGAGAGGCCTAATGAGTCAAGTTCAAGCTTGGAGAAGAGAGGGCCAATTAAAGCAAAGGTAAAAGGTGATTGTCGAAGCTAATCATCATTACTGATATTCCTGGGAGCCATGAGCCTATATCTCCTTCCAAGCTTAATTGGACTGGAAAGAACAAGACAAATGTGGCCTTTGCCAGAGTCTGTGTAGACAGCTAGTACTAAGTGAGCCACACTGCTTTATGAGTCAGCAATGGTTGATCACTCCCTTACTTATTTCCTGACCCCTTCCTGCCACTGGTGTCCATCCCAGAGTCACCCCAAATGGACAATGTGGTAGAGTGAAAGAGGCCTACTTCTAGGGTGTGTGTGTGGAATGTGTTCTCCTCAGAGGGGAGAGCACTTGGGTAGCTAATTCTGTGATTCTGTGATTTATATTCTGGGTCATTCCGTTTCCTGTGGTTGCTGAGACAGAGTATTATGCACATATATGTTGGGAAGGCAGCAGGGCCAGACACCACGGGTGTGCTGAGAGATTTCCCAAGCATGTGGATTGTGTGGGTAGGACTTCTTGCAGTAACCCCCCACCTTCCCCAGGTCTAGGGACTAAATGGCACAGATAGCTTGATTATTAAAAGGCCTCAGCATTTTACTCCTTTCCTACCTGGTAAGGTTGGTGGGGGGAAAAATCTCAATAATATGTCTGTTTTTTTCCCCTCAGGAAGACTTTGCTACCTCATCCTTTCTGTGGGTTCCCCCAGGTCGAGCTGTAGTGCCAGGACTTTTTGAATATATGTTCATCTGTCAGTGCCGGTGTCTGTAATTTAACTCAGGTGTCAGCCATGCTACACACTCACCACTGTGTACTCCTGCCCGTCCCTCGGGGTCTCTGCTCCGTGTCCTGAGGTGTGGCCGTGATTTGTGTGTGTCTCACAGCACCTCTGACACCTGTACACCACAGTGTCCTTACCACATCTGTTTGGAGTCAGAATTTTGTGGCACATGAAGTATGTATGACAAATGCTATGACTTCAACTTCCTCTAGGGCACACTTCACATGTGTTGGGGAACCCATCCTGCCATACACAGGCTGAGGGGGCATCCTGTCTTTGACTAATGCCCTACTCATGTACTCATGGTTTTTGGCTCATTTCCTAATTATAAAATGGCTTTTTTTCTAGTGCAATCTTCAGATGCCCAAGCTGCTCTTAGATCCATTTGTTAGGTGGCTTATGCAAGCATCTCTGAGGCAGCTTCACTCCTCATGCAGTGACACTAGCCGTACAGCTGCCAAACTCACACCCTCAACACACTAGATACCATACATATCAACCACATATGGCTGATTAGCACTTCAAATGTCATCACAAGATGCAAAATATCTCATTGATTTTATATTGATTAGTTGTTGATGTGAATATTATAATATACTGGGCTAAATAAAATGTGTACGTGAAAAATTCCTAGTGACCACACATCTACTCAGAGAAGAAGTTGGCATTCTATTCGACTGCAATAGTTAGCGGATCCCTGACATATAGTTTTAATCATGAATTTACCTAATAAATTTGTGCATCTTAAAGCTCGAGACAACATATTTGGTAACAGATAGTTAGTGACTCCTGGCTCTTATTAATTGCCAAAAGCCTTCTTCAAAGAATAAACACAATACCATCATCTATTAGAAAGTACACTTCATATATCTAAAATGTATGGTGACCAAAAATGTTTCACAAAACTGTAATACCTAAAACATTAGTTAGTGTTTTAAAAATGCAGCCTTTATCAGAAAAGGCAGCCTTTACCTTTCCATCCCAGTTAGAGTTCTCTGTTTAGGATATCTGGTATACCACAGATGTACACATAAACACATACACACATACACATACAACTAAGACCTTAAAAACACAACCTCCCATCTGAAAGCCATTCTTCCAGAAGCAGGATCATCCATAGAAGGTGAGAACCAATCAGATGGAACCAAGTCCCACAAGCGTGGCTGTGTGTTTATTTCCAGGAGCCAGAGGTTAGTGAATTAAAAAGCGTGCAGTCCTCTAACCATGGCATCTACCTTCCTTCGGATACCCAGGAGCACACGGGATCAGGGAGGGCATCCTCGATGCCACGTCTGACTATGGACCCCCAGGTAAAAAAGCAAACACCACCTACCTTATGCAGTGGCATCCTATTAGATGGGTTATGAAATACCTGACATTTTCAGGTAAGCCCTGAACATTCCTCCCTCCCCTTACCTGTAAAGCAAAATCTGGCTTGTGGACCATCTCTAATTAGAGCCTGTTTATTCCATAGTGTTTCCAGTGAACTCCTAGCCAAAAAAAAAAAAAAAAAAAAGGCATAACTTCCCTCACACTGGGATAAGCATTCTTAAGATTCAATCAGCCAAACAAGAGAGCGTTTCCACTGTTTTTCTGTGTATTTTTCCATCCTTTGCTCACTTCCAGGCTCGTCCAGTACATATGTACTCACTTGTACTCTCCACTGTATGTCAGGACTGTCTTGACCAGTCAGCACAAGCCACGCCTCATTTCTTTGTCTGTTTTCCTGGCTTCCTTGTCTGTCTTACATCAGGTTTTGACAGAGACAAGAAGTTTTTGTGAATCTGTTTGAACATCTGTGGATAACTGAATGCCAGAGTCTAAGTGGGGCTAGGGCGTATTCTTGAACACATGGCTTGTATTCTTTTTTTTTAATAGTTTATTTATTTGTAAGCAGACAGATATGGAGAGAGAGAGAGAGAGAGAGAGAGAGAGAGAGAGAGAGAGAGAGAGAGAGAGAGAGAGAGAGAGAGGAAATCCAGACACAGGTGCCACCTCGTGCATCTGGCCTATGTGGATACTGGGGAATTGAACCTGGGTCCTTAGGCACTGGAGATAAGTGCCTTAACCGCTGAGCCATATTTCCAGCCCACGGCTTGTATTCTTGAGCACAACGAAATGATCCTGGGCCAGTTTCAGTCACTATGTCTGCATAGGACACGTTTCTGAATAGCCTCTTTAGCTGAGATATTTGCAAGAGGACTTCAAGGGAGGTGAAAATTACTAGGAGTTAAAGTCCCATGCCTGGTCTTTTAGATCCTTTCAATAATTAATCAAGGCCTTGTGTTCTTCTGGGGACTCTTTCCAGGTGATTACAGACCCCAGCTCCATGAGACGCTCATTTTCTACAATTCGGGATAAGCGGTCAAATTCTTCCTGGTTGGAGGAGTTCTCCATGGAGCGAAGCAGTGAAAACACTTACAAGTCGCGTCGCCGAAGCTACCACTCCTCCCTGCGGCTGTCAGCCCACCGCCTGAACTCTGACTCTGGTGAGAGGGTCTTTAGCTCCTGCCTGTTTTCTCAGGCAGCTGCTAGACTTATTCTGGCAAGGACCACAGATGATGGAAACAAAATTGAGAAAAAGATCAAGGTTTAAGAAAGCAAAGGAAGGAAGAATGCTCCTTGCCCAAAGGAGTTCTCATCTCTGATGAAGTCCTAAAACAGACCAAAGCCCTCTGTGTTCATCACAAACGTTGATGTGATACCTTCCTGGAAAACAGAAGTTATAGCTCAGTAGCACTGAGTTTTCCCAGCAGCCTCTGCTAAACTGTTGAGATTCTTTAGGGATGTAGAAGAAAAAACCCCCTTCTCGTGGTGGGGAGTGCTGAGCCAACCAACTCCCACTAATAACCAAAACAGATGCTACCTAGCATTGTTTTGCAAACTGGGTTTCTCTCTCTCTCTCTCTCTCTCTCTCTCTCTCTCTCTCTCTCTCTCTTTCATTATACTGATTTATTTTTGTTAGAAATCATTACATTCAGACTGAGGAAGTGGCTCAACAGGTAAGAATACTTGGCACAGGCAGAAGGACCCAAGTTCAATCCCCAGCACTCATGTCAAAAGCCAAGTGTAGCTTCTCCACCTGTAACTCCAGTGCCGAGAGTGGGGACAAGGGACAGAGACAGGGGGAATCAGCAGGGCTCACTAGTCAGTTAGTCTAATGAAAATCAGCATGAGCTCCATGTTCAGTGACAGACTGCATCTCAAGGAGCTGAGGTGGAAGGGTGATAGAGGAGGACACCTCAATAGCTTGCTCTGGTCTCTGCATAGACGTGCACTATGTACATACATGTGCACACACTACATGCACACATCCACACCACACATAGTACACGAACACATGGAACAACAACAAAAGAAAAGACAGAGAAATCATTAGTCTCGTTCAACGACTATGCTAGCTGAAGGAATCCAATCTTAAAACCAGTGACTTGGCCTATATCAAGAGCCAGGAATGGGCAGCATCAGTACTGGAGCTGAGCGACTTTGACTTTGATCCCAGTCTTCTCCTGGTGTTACATTAGCTGTGACACGTTTCATTCCCAAAACCTTCTAATTCCCTTCCCCGATAATTCCCATCTTCCCTGATAAAGCTGCATTCCCATGGGCAGGGCACAGAGAATCCCTGAGGTATGTTGTTGGCAAGAAGCTTTGTCTGTCATGTCTGCCGTAGATGGAAGTGGAAGGGAGCAGATTGCACTCTGATGTGTCTTTTCGTGGCGCCTTGCAGACTTACCTTCTCACAGAATCCCCTTTGCTAGCTTTCCCCTCTCACTTCCCTTTCAAATCATCTGTTGACTTGCGGGGAGAAGTGAGGATTCTTTAGTCATTTCAGGAGGCTGGGAAGGCTTAGGTCAAGGTGAGAGCAGGCCCAGTCTGGTGTAGCCTCTCCTCCTGGTCTGAAGGTGACCAGTTTTCATTGTGAAGGGAGTAGATAGTAAGGAGACAGGAAACAAGCTCTGTTTCTGGGTGTTTACCCATCATGACCACGCCACCTCCCAAAGGCCTTCCCTCCTATCACTACTGCATTGGAGGGGAGGATGCAATTGAATTTTGAAGGGACACAAACATTCAGTTCACAGGGGCCCAGTCCCCGATTGGGGTGCGATTACTGGGTGGGAGGTTGTCGTCAGCAGCCACGGTGAGCTGAGTTATAATCAGATGTATTTGTCATCTCTCACAGGCCACAAGTCTGACACCCACCGCTCAGGGGGCAGGGAGCGAGGACGATCCAAAGAGCGGAAGCATCTTCTCTCCCCTGATGTCTCCCGCTGCAATTCTGAGGAGCGAGGGGCCCAGGCTGACTGGGAGTCCCCAGAGCGTCGTCAGTCCAGGTCTCCCAGTGAGGGCAGGTCACAGACCCCCAACAGACAGGTAAGCCTGGAGAGGAAGCTGGCCACACAACAGGACCAAGAAGGGAGGACTGCTATACTAGTGTGACTAGTATGGAGGACAACAAATCCCTCTGGGCTCTGGACTGGTGTAGCTTAGGGGTTAGAGTGCCAGACCCTTAATTGTCCAAGCCAGTGGCTCTTGAACTCTTCTTGTCTTACGACTAGGAAAGAATTGGCAAGTGTAGAGACACAGAAAGGTAAGTGAGGCAAGATTTGTTTTAGGAAACTGAAACAGAAGTAAAGCAGAAACACTTTCAAGCTGAGAGGGGTCCCGAGCAGGAAAGCCACGTGGCACCTTACCCTGGAGAGGGAAATTGGTCATCCACCTGGGATGAGTTTCATTGGTCAAGTCTAAACATATGTGGAGGACTCTGATTAGTTGTTGGATCATGGAGGAGAGGACAGACTTGAAAAGAGTCCATGTTTGCAGGGGGCAGGGGAGGGAAACCTGAAAAATTAAAGAGGAAAAAATCAGAAAGCTGTCCTTGGTTGCCATCTTGAGCACACTGGAGTTGGCTTCTAGTCTGACCAGAACAGGTTGACATCTATGTTCTTTGGAGCCTGTGTCCCTAACTACATTGCAAAAAGGCTACCTTGCTCCTATCTCTATCACGAGGGACAGAACCCAGACATCCACAGGCTCATGGAGGCCTCTGTGGGTGGTCAGAGACTGATATTCACAGGAAATAACACTGCTATGTAGAAGTAAGCTACTCTGATGGAACACTTGGAGATGGTGTGAACGCGGAGACAATATCCAGAGGTGATTCCTATCCTCAGATTCCAGAGGTGCAAACAGAACCAGATTTAGGAGATAAAGGTAGTGCTTTAGCCAGAAAGGTTTGACTCTTGTCCTTAGTATTAGTGGGGAATGGTGATTCATTTCTTGGGAGTACCCAAGAATCCATTCGTCTTGGTTCTCCATTTAGAACCTTGGTATCTAACAAGGTTTGCCTTCTAGAAGAGTGTTTCTAAATTTCACTGAGAACAGAATCATTCCTGCTGCACCACACAGTCCTGGGACCTCACTGCTCCGCTGAAGCCTACTAGAAGTATGCATGTGAAAGGACCCCTCCCTAGGAGACTCTGAGCAGAATTCTCACAGGTCTCACACATCTCCAGAGACCTGTCCTGGAGTCCATTTATCAATACCTTGGCTCAGGTGTCCATGAAAATAGGTGAGGAAGGCAAGTAAGGCCTGCCTGAGACAGTAGATAGGTGTGTGGGCTATGGAAGCTGAGGTCAGAAAGCCACTAATGACAGCAGATAGAAATAAAGATGAGGGAAAGGAATGTGTGCTTCCCCTGGAGTCTATCTCCCGAAAGAGATTCCCCAGACAGCAGCCCCAGAGTGTTCATTCACCTTTCACCAAGTTGTCGTTCATAGACCTGTCATAGAACTTCTGTGTGCCCTGGCCAGATAGTTAACTGTCTGTCCTATGGTCCCACATCTGGGAGCTGGTTAGAAACACACACTCTTGGGTCTTCTCCCCAGCTCTGCTGAGGCTGTACTGGTAGTTGAACTGGCTCATCAGAGATCTGTAGGTCAAAACTGAGGTGCTCTGATGTCGAAGGTATGGCATTCTCTATTGCCTTTCCTCCTCTGGTCCTTGGAGGATGTGGGGGTGCAGAGGACTCCTTCTCAAGTGCTCTCCAGGTAAAGGATCAGAAGTCTTCAGGGTCCTAAGTATTGATCCCAACGAGCCTAGTCTAACCTGTCATGTTTCTCCTGCCGTGCAGGGCACGGGTTCCCTGAGTGAGAGCTCCATCCCCTCCATCTCTGACACCAGCACTCCAAGACGAAGTCGTCGCCAGCTTCCTCCTGTCCCACCAAAGCCTCGACCCCTCCTGTCCTACAGCTCGCTGATGCGACACGCCGGCAGCGTCTCTCCGCCCCCAGATGGAAGCGAAGGAGGGTCCCCGCTGGCCTCTCAAGTCCTGGAGAGCAACAGCGCTTGCCTGGCGGAGTCTTCCAACTCCTTGCACCCTGAGCAGGGCCCGCACCCTTCCCCTCAGCACTACATCTCCGAGCCCTACCTGGCCCTGCACGAAGACTCCCACGCCTCGGACTGTGGCGAGGAGGAGACCCTCACCTTCGAGGCAGCAGTGGCCACTAGCCTGGGCCGGTCTAACACCATTGGCTCGGCCCCACCGCTACGGCACAGCTGGCAATTGCCCAATGGGCACTACAGGCGACGGAGGCGTGGGGGACCTGGGCCTGGCATGATGTGTGGAGCCGTCAGTGACCTCCTGAGTGACACTGAAGAAGATGACAAGTGCTAGAGGCTGCTCCCCCCTCCGATGCATGCTCTTCTCTCGCAGGGAGAAAACCAAGACCAAATTGGGAAGCCGGTGCGGCCCGGGGGGGAGGAAGAGGGAGAAGGAAGACCGAAGGATGCCATGCATTAGCAGAGAAGAGGAAGGAAAGGACAAACGGAAAAACAAGTCAAATCCACCAAATTGCTTTTATTTCCCTTGCAAGATGGGCACTGCCATAGTTCTGCCTCTTTGCTGGGGAAAGAAATGACAGGAATATGGAGGATTATTCCCATGGGAGAAGGGACACGAGGGTGGCTTAGCTTCCCTTGCCCCTTCCCACTTGGCTGTAAGCTGCAGAGGGATCTGGCTGTCCTGTGTCTAAGCTCATTGACCTAAGCGGCCTGGAAGACATCCGGGCTCTTACCTGGGGAGAGTAGAGACGGTAGGAGAGGAATGGCCCCCTTGCCGTCTCTTGTTCCTCGTCAGCAACTACAGGCACTAGGGCAGCTGCAGACACATCCCATGCATCATCTGAGGCTGGCTTCCTCCGCAGAAGCACAAGCTAAGCCAGGAGAACTGAATCCCAAGGGGAGGAAGCAGGAAGGGAAGGAGCCAGGGTGCTGTGACGACAGCAGCAAGGGCTGGTCTGGGTGAGAAAAGCCATAGTCCAGCAGCTCATTCGATGGAGGTGAGGGCCAGAGAAATGGAACCGGAGGTGCTGGTGGGTGCAATCCTAGACCCCGAGGCCTGTCACCCACAGAGTAGGTGTGTGGCAGGTAGGATAGGTAAGGAGATCCCCCAGGGTCCACAAAGGTGCCTGTTGCTCTGGAAAGGGGGAAATCAACCCCAATGGCCAGAGCATCGACCAGTAGGGTTCAGTATGGGAAACCCATGCCTAGTTCCCAGGCTTGGCCCTTTAAATACTGGTCAGGGGACACCCCCCCCCAAGCATAGAGGTAATGTGGAGGGGTAGACCTCAGGGACTCAAGGCAGATTCGGTTCTCCAGGCGGCATCATCGTAGCAGTGTTGAGTACAGTACTATGGCCCTGGTCATGGTCACGCAGCATAGCCTGGCTGCAGATCAGCCACTCTGGGCTTGGAAGCAGCTGGCAAGACTAGTCCTGAGTCAAGCCCAGTAAAGTAGGTCATATGCCCCTTTCCCAAGAGGGTAAACATCAAAGGGGGCACCCATGCAGGGTAGGGACATTTATAAACATGGGAAAAACCAATTGGGTGAAAAGGAAACTTCCCTAAGGGAGTCAGGTTGAGTTTCCTCAGGACTCCCTGTAAAGAGGGACCCTTGGGTCTGAAGCCTTCATGGCTGCTTTGGGGTTGGGGTGAGTTGATCAGGATGCTTTAAGATGATAAGTATCTATACCTCAGCTCCAATCTGGGCTACTCCTTCTAGCAAAGTTGGCTCTGATGGGGCCTGTTTGCCCTGAATGCTCTCTGTAGGCCAAGGCTAGCTTCGCCCCTCCCCAGAATTAAAGCTGGGCAGAAGACAGCCTCGGGCTACCAATTCTTTCCTAACCATCCCCCCACCCCAGAAGTACTGAGAAAAAGAAGTTCTTTCCTCAGCTAGTTACTGTTCTTTCAGTGGAATGCAGCCCCATCTTTATTTGGTAGTAACATGTCACCCCCTTAAACCTCTCTCTAGTTCCATCACAAGAGGTAAACTGGTATCCCGAAGAAGGGTGTCAGGCAGGGCTGCTCTCTCCCAGTCTCTGCACAGGACCTTCCCCAGGAAAGCTCGAGGACCTTGCCCTGAGAGCTCAGTGGTGACCGCTATTCTCCAGCCTGAGAGGAGCCCTCTGGGACTCTCCAGAGGCATTCTCTTTTCTTATGAGGTTGTTTCCTTTTTCGCTCTTTCTCTCTCTCTCTTTTTTTTTTTGCCCCACTCCTTTCACCCCTGGGTTGACACAAGAATAAGTATGGAAACATCAGTTTTAAAAAGCCACAGTCAACCAGGTGGCTGGGGAGTCATTTGTTCTGCCCCCTTCTCTTCTGGATATTAATGGAACTTTATGACCCATGGTCAGCCTCAAACCAAAGTAATCCCAGGACAAGTGGCCGATGAGGCAGACCTTCTTTTGCCTTCATTTTTCCTCTCCCACTCACCACACACGTGCTCAGAGGCAGCTGGGAACGTGAACGTGGTCCTAACGGGTGTCCTGATTACGTAAGACCGATGCTGAGCCTGGCATTGTTTCTAAGGTTTTCTCTGCTCAGCCTCATTTCATGCCAAAGTGCTGCTATGGGCTGCTTTGTGTGTGTACAATATTGCTTCCCTCTGCCTCAGACATGGAGCTTTCCTTAGGGGAAGGCCTGGATGACCATTCTGAGCCAGCGAGTCTGTTGGATGGTGATGTGAGAAAGCCAAGGGCCGTGATACTTCATGCCATCCTAAAACAGAAGTACAGGCGTGCAGAATAATTACCAGAAATAGAATTTGCCTGCAGCAAATAGTATGAACACCAAACTGACTATTCCAGAAACCTTCCTGCACACCTGAACCCCATGAACACTCATACAGACTCACCCCTCCCCCATACACTAAATAAAGCACTGGAAAGTTGTAAAGAGCAGATGTGCTCGCTTGACCGGCCACATGTTGTGTTTTTTTTTTTCTCCTAGTACTGATGAAATTACAAACACATTCCGCTTCCCCTGAATTAGAAATTGGTTTTCTTTTCCCTTAACCTGCACTACCCTTCTTTCAAGACCAGAGAATAAAGGAATTTTCTGTTAGAAATTAAAAGCTTATTATCCTCATAGTCTTTAGTTTCCTATTGCCTCCTAATTAGGATGAATGCCTGCCTTCCACCTGACAACCAATCAGGACCTCCCTTGTGAGGTATAAGTCCATCTTTTTCTCTTGACAAGAGGCCCCTTTGGGTCTCAAAGCTCATGCTTCTCTTTGCATTGATAATCATAGCTGCATCTTATCACGTCACGATCAATTGGGGTGCTGGAGGTTTCCTCAGATAATTCCTTAGTCAGATGTCCTGTCTCCTTTGCAAACATTAGTCCTTAGAATCTCGAAATGAGAAGGGGAAGGAGAGAAGCGAGGTAGGGGGAGTTGAGCTAACGTTGTGTCTGGGCATTCCTCTTTTCACTTAAGGCTCCAGACAGCCTTGCATGTGGCCTGTACATCTACAGGAAGGGTACAGCAGGCCTTAGACATGGTGGCAGTCTCTGGCCAAGATGCCCTGTGAGGGTCAGTAAAGATCTCCTGCTGGTGAAGGGATGGCACCTTCTAGTACTTCCCAGGCTCCAGAGCCACCATGACAGTTGCTCCCTGGAGAGCCATGCAACTCTTCTGGCTGAGGAATCTATGTCACACCAAGTCACTTTTCTCCCTAGTGTCCACTTTGTAGGATACTAAGGACACCAAAAGTCTCTTCCTGAAGTTCCTTCCAGAATTCGAGTCTTTTTCTTCCTTTCACTCTGAAGCCACAAAGATAATACCCTATATCCCAGCCTTCAGCCAATGTCTCCCCTTCCTCGCACCCCAGGGCCCATGTGGTGAGCTGGGGTATCCTTTGGTTTCCCATCCCAGCCTTTGTTTTGCTGCATGTTACCACACATCCGATCCAAGCTTACATGCTGACGTGACTACCTCTGCCGTGCTCTCCGCTGTTAGGGAACGCTTCACTCTAAGGAAATCCATATGCAGTTCCCCCGCTGAAGAGGAAGGGATGTGCATGAAATATCCACAACTCAATAAAAGCTCACTGCAGAGAAATTAGGTCTCTCTTGGAATAAAGTTTTCAAACAATTTTGATTTTTTAAAAACAAACTTCTCAATTTCTCATTGCATCCTGTTCTTGAAGCTTGCTGTGTGTATTTCGTTTTCGAATAGAGTATTTCTTCAGTGGATGGAGCTAGGGAGAGATTGAGGAAATCTTTTCTGAGCTCAGTGATAATATTAAAAACTTTGAGGCTGTATAAAAGGAAGGGTGAACATATAGCAGAAGGAAAGCAGTCTCCTGTCCTGCAGATATTAAGGAACTTTAACATGAGATTCTCTTCACACTAGTGTCTTGTCTATCATGTTTTGAGACCCTCCAAGGCCTGAGTATAGTGCAGACCAAGAATCCCAGTGAGGAAAAACAGCCCCATTCCCTGGGGAAAATTCTCCCTCACCAACCCTCTCAACTAGCTCGTTTGCCCTTCCTTTCCGGTTCCCAGAGCACTGCACACTGTCTAGGAGGAACTGGAAATGTCTTTATACTGTATGGAGAAGAATGGCGTGGGCCAAGTAAGTGGCTAGTCCACAGTGTGGTGATTGATCCCAGACAGGAGCCCCTGAGGATTCAGGTCCAGTCGGGGTAACTTATCTTGAAATATCTCCACATTTCAACTCTTATTTTAACAAAAGCCAAACAAAATTAGCTCAGGGGTTCTGACCTAACTTTTCCATGAAAGTGATCAGAGGCGATTCCATATTATTAAGTGTTCCGTATTCCCGCAGCTTTTTCTATTTGTTCCTCTATGAACTACCCAGGACATCTTAGCCAGGTCTACCCCAAACAGAGTACAAGCTGATAATTTCTCTGTGGCCAGGATCGCTACAGGGCTTTGTCCACTGGCATGTGCCATAGCTCACCTAGAAGAGCTATGAGGACTGAGAACAGAAAGAGCCATCTTGGGCTTCCGGTGGGCATCTTGTCTTTTCTTGAATCTTTTTTTTTTTCTTTGAAACTACTTTAACCTTCTGTAATATGTGCATCCCAAACCAAACTAAAAAGAAGAAATTGTCAAATTGTCCCAACCTATCCAAAGGGCCTGGAAAGCATTTCTGAACAGTATTCAAGCAAGTTGGTTGAGAAGTGTCAAGGGGCCCCCAGCAAATCTAGTGGGATGACTGGTCCGTCCTGAAGGGCCCTCTGTCCTTCTCTCTGTGTAGTCTTTACTGGCCACACACTCCTGCCATGGAGGACGGTTATATCTTGACCTTCTACAGGCAATCAGAGACTTTATAATAAGCCATGCTACTACTATGTAAATTCACCCATGAGGCTTGAGTAAGAGTAAGAGCTGATTAGACCATGTAGAAGTGTATGATTTTTTAATTTTTATCTGTCTGGTGGTTTTCTGGTTCATTATTTGCCTAAATATTATGTAACGGACCTGTTCTAGGACAGCAAAGAAGGATAAATTTGCCTTCATGGTGTTCTGAATCTGTATTTCTCTTGGGATTCATTTTTGTCAAATTAATGCTGTGATAACTGATTCAAAAATTCGAGGCTGTTGTACATCTGCTGCCCACCCCCCACACACACCCAGTCTTCCTTGTCTTTTTTTTCTCCTTCTGTTGTGCTAAGTAGCTTTGGACTCTTGTCTCTGTGTATATCTATCTCTTCTCTTTCTTAGGACCTAAAATATAATCTAGATTTATAAAATGATGTCCCAATCAGTGAAAAGCAAGGAAATTATAGAATATGTGATTTTTTTTCAGAACATCTTTTACCAAAAAGTACAAAATTACATCTTGAAAAGCAGATAATTTTTTAAGAAATACAGTGATCTGATAAATAAACATCATAGAAAATTAAGAATAATGAAATATTTCCAGCCTTCTGAACTAATTCGTGCCTTCAGCAAGGGTATTGTATCTATTTTCTTTCCCTTGTTAGGAAAATCAAAATACTCGCACTAGTCAAGTACATGTGAGTACCAAGTGCTTTGTAAGTTAATGACGTATAAAGCACTTGGACTACACAAATCAATTTAGAAACACCTTCCCTCTAAAGACATCCCACTAAAGACTTAGGAAATCCTTGGCATTTGCTATAAGCAAATTTTTTGAAGCAACTTCAGATTTAATAGAAGCTGAATCTAAGATTTGTTTTTAATCTTTCATTCTCTTTTTTCCTATTTTCGATTCATGTTAGCTCTCGTAACTCTTTTAACATTCAGACTTTTTCAGGACTCAGGCATGATGAGTTTTCCTTCCACCAACTTCCCGGCTACCCCATGTCTCTGTGGGCACCTAAGTCAGTCAGAGATCAGATAACCACGAACTAGTGCAGGATCCTCACACAGACATCTGCAACCCAGAACGGCAGTCTGAGTGGATCTTTGTCTTTTTTTTTTTTCTCCCAGTTTTTCAGAACTAATAGTAGACCATTCTCTATACTCCTTGAAGGAGATATTTGACGGTGCCATTTCCTCTTTGGTTCCCTCAGAAGATGGTCCCGAACTCAAGACCAAATCTGCTATGTCTGAATTTGACCTGATTACATGACTCGGTTGTTTTCAGTGTTCTGATTTCTTAGGGCCATGGCCGATACTGCACAACATGCCACACTTCAAGCAAGTCTATTAAAGATATGAGACGAGGAAAACACACTTCAAAATGTCAAAGTGCCATTAATCAATTTTTAAAAATAAAGCAAATATGAAATGAGGGCTAAACAATGTAATCTAACTGCCAATTAAAGATCACAGTAGCTCTGGTCTTAGTTACATTTGATATGGAGTTGTGTACTGTTAAATAAAACCCAGTGGGTTTAGTAAAAACATAGGTATTACATTTTAATGGCTACCAATGGGGATATATACTTAGCCTGCAGGTTGAACATTAGTCAGTGTTTTTCTATCCTGGTGTTTTGTGAACAATCCAAAATTTATACAAAGCCACCCTAAGTGCTGCAATTGCAGAAGGAATTCCCTCTTGGTGACATTAGAGAGCAGTCCAAGCCCACTCACACTGAGTCCAAGATTTGGAAATCACCCAGAAAAACAAGTAGAGGAGAAGCATTCAATGCACTGTGCATGTTTGACATTTCATAGTTTCGACAAGTGAGTAGAGAAGGTAGAAAGATAGAAAGGGGACAGGGCTGAGATGCAAGATCCTACCAAGTTCCAGAAGAAACACTTAAAGAGGGGTGGCCTTGAATCCTTTGGTTTACTTAAATGATGGGTAAATTTTTTAGCATAATATTAAAATTCAGAGATGTTCTTTCTGGTAAACTGACCTGTAGTAGATTTGAATTCTCAGAGGATTAGGAAATTTCTGAAAAAAAATCTTTTCCAAGCCTAAAAGATGGGGAAAATGCTTTAAGTAGCCCAAAGACAATCTAGGACTTCAGCAACTCTTCATTTTAGTAGCACCAGTAATGAAGACGTATGCATTCACCTTCCTAGCCATCTCAGTGTTAGAGGAGGGGAGAAAAGCCAGTGAATGGGACAGGAGGCAGTTTGATCAAGAGTAGATTTCAAACGGCAAGGTGCACTGGTACTAACCTCAAAGGATACCACTGAAAGAAGGCCTTTATCTGCTATTAGATGGTGACTATGTAGGATGTGACCAAGAGGAAAATTGGGTGCTCTGCCTCAGGCTATAAAAATGCTGCCACCTGCATTAGAAGACATGTGTGTGTCAAGCCCATGAGAAACCCCTTGATGGGCAGCATCCACTTGGTGTGCCATCCTGACACTCCTGCAGTAGTGGGAATCAAATGTGAGTCAAGGCTGGCCCACCCAGGGTACCAGTGCATCTCACCTGAAGCCCAAGTTCACACTGCATGTTGATCAGGTGGATGTCCTGGAAGATAAATGCTCGTTTTGGATCCAAAAGGGAAACCATTCAAAAATAAAAGAAAGATGAACAACTTTAATGTTGGGGGGGGGGAATCAAAGAAAAGTAAATAAACCTTGTTGTAAAGAATTCATTGTCCTGATTACCCTCACTCGCCTTGTACCTTTGCTCCTGCTGCTCCTGCTGCAAAGCCATTGTGGGAATGAAGCCTGGCCCAGCCTCTGGGGAAGTGGGACAGTCCAGTCTGCAGTTGCAGCAGGCTGAGGTCTGCTCAACCCAGCCGGTTCCGAGTACTCCCAGTTATCCCCAGGACATCCTGGTCTTGCAAGGTTTTCTTTTTGTTAAAAATGCCCTTTGCTTGAAAGTAAAGAAATGGATTGTGCCTACCACTGGTTCTCAGAAAAAAAATGAGCATGTTTTCTAATCAGGACAATATTCTCTCCAGGTGAAGAGCTTAACAAAATAGATAGTCACCATATGGTACTATAAGAGTTCATGACTAGAAAACGTATAAGCAGCCTCCTCTCTGAAAGAGGAGGAAGACTGTAGACCACCTGCTTAGCTGCCAAGTTCAGGAAGGCTCCTAGAAGACAGTGTCCATTCTTTCCTTCAGCCTAGATCACTCCTCCATCAGCTGTGACAGCTGCCTGAATTCAGGGAAGGAAGCCTGCATCTAGCTTCCATGGACCATTTGATTTTCCCATCTAAGAAGAACTGTCTGTCTCATTCTCCTTGGAGAAAACAGATTTTTCTAACCATAAATTTATTTCTTGAATTGGAATCATTCTTATTTTTTTTCAGTTAGAAATCAGCATTCCAAGATTGTTTCTGTGTTAGGTCAAAGATATCTGCTCAGAAACCAAGATACAGAATTTTATTAGGTAAAATTTTTCTTATTGTCAAACCTTTCAAAAATATGTTGTAGCCCATCCATCAGAGAGGTCTAAATCCTTGGAGGCTAGATTGAAAGTGTAAGTTCATGTCCAACTTTTTGATTTTGTGTTCTTTTTCAATAACATTTTTTTTGCCAATGATTCAATCACTATTGGAGTTGGGAACAAAGAATTTGTCAACCTGTAACTTCATAGTTTTATTGAATAATAAGTTGTTTTCTTGAGTAAAAATAGGTTTGTAAGGAAATTATATGAACTGGTGATTATTTTTCTGAATTCTTCCAATCTAAAACACAGGTTAAAGGTGGTAGGAAATACATACAAAGAAAACTAGAGAATATTCTGAATTTCTCTCAAGACTCTATTATAATCTGGTTTTCTATTGACTACTTTTACACAATATATCCCAATATCTTATACAATATTACATATTGCTTCTGGGATATTGTAAAATCATCTCTCATTGTATATAACAATCTTTTGCTATTGTGCTAGGAAATTCTCCCAACTAAAGACCAAGATTACAATTTCTTAAACCTTTAAGCAGCCAGGTGTGGTGTGGCGCATCTATAATCCTAGTACTCAGGAGGCTGAGGCAAGAGGATCCAAAGTTCATGGTTCTCCTGGGTTACACAATGAGATCCTGACTCAAAACAAAAAAGAAAAAAATACACATTTAATCACAAAATATTAGGACTAGTCACAGATGCATATGGTTTTAAAGCACCTTAACTGTGTGAAGCAATGAAGGAAGGGAAAGAATAGAGGCTATGAGTACAAGGATTTAAGTTAGATCCGACTGAATGCACACTTCTGTGTCGTCTTCTGCATCTTGAAAATAGAAGTGATATTAGCAGACACCTTGGAGTCACTGTGCAGAGGGAGCAACTTTCTCCACATTAAGAGCACAGCCAGTGCTTGTTCTATTATAGGCATTTGATAAATGTCAGGTATCTCCTTTGTCACCGTCATTGTCACATGAAAGTGCACTCCCCCAACCCACTAGACCTGTGGACTGAGCCACTCAAGACGACATTGCAACCAGAGGTGGGTGCTCGGTGGGTGTAGCCTTCCCGTTAATGAAACGTGGAGGACAATTTGATCTTCAGACAGGCTTCTAAGGAAAAGGGAATAAAAGAGCCATAAAAGCAGGCAAATCATAATTACATAACTATTTTTAAATAATGTCTCCATTCTTGTCTCAGAAACATGCCTTAATTTGCTTATTCTTTCTAATTTCCATATTCATTTAATAACAAAATGAGGGAAACATTAGTGGGAGATAGTGATTGTGAAAGTAGCAATAAAGTTAATGGTAACATTAAAAATACTGCAGACATAGAAACAGCAATAGTCAAGGGAATTTGAAATATCAAGCAATGAATGTGCAAGTTAACAGTACATGTAAATAAGCAATAAAAATCAGGGTCAATGGCTTGATTTTTACTCCATGAAAAATTAAAAAACAGGGAGAAAAGAAGGCATGATGGGATATCTGTAACCTCAGCCTTAGGGAAGTTGAGGCAGCAGGAGGAGGCCAGCCTGGGTGATAGAGAGTATGAGGCTGTCTCCCCTTCCACTCCTCCCCAAAGTCCTTTTCAAAAGCCATTCCTAAGTGGCCCATAAAGAATGATTAACTCATAAATCCACAGCCATAGACATACATCAATTGTTCAGCCCTTTACAGGAGAGGGCCAGGATATCACAAGGTAAAACAATGTAAGTCCATCCAGAGGACTTCCATGTCTTAGGACATTGCCTCCTGCCCTCTGTCCACTCTACATGAAAAACCATCTTGGTGCATAAAAATATGTACAGCTTTCACTATAGCATATAGGAACCGTGGACCCCAGAATGCTTAAACCAGAAGGAGGCTAGGTATGAATTCTGGTCCACTCTGTGAGGGACTTGAGACTTGTTTACAGAGATCAAGGTCGACAACTGCACCTTGAGGTGGTCTTAGGAACCCTGGCATGACTATCTAAAGAAGAACAAGAGAATAGAAGCAAGAACACCTGAGGTGGAGATTTTACTAACACACCCAGGAAACACCTTTGGAAATTGCATAGAAGCTACTAACCTTCTCCTTGTAAGAGGAGAAACCCAAAATCTCAAGGTGTCCACATCTTCCAGGCACACCCAGTGCTTTTGGAATCCCTACCACAGTACAAAAAAGAAGTAACAAGGGAAAGGCGAAGCATAAAAACAGCTATTTCCAGCAAAGGCATTCAGAGGAAGAGCTGTAGTAGTCAGATCAAACTATTCAGGCAGAATCTAAATTGATTTCTTGGCATATTGGAAGCACCAGTCTCCTTTGCCCCCAGATCAGGTGTCTTGGCATGGATCAGAAAATCACATGGAGGGCTACGAGGACCCAGAGAGGAGAAGGAGACACCCCATAAAGACACAGCTAGCAAAGCTGCCAAAATATCCTCGCAGGTAGACCTCTGCTCTGCATTTCACAGTGTCCTACCATATCATGTTGCCTCTAAAGCTTGATTTTCTCAAATACATGGTTAGAATAAGAAGGCCAGCCAGGCATGGTGGTGCACACCTTTAATCCCAGCACTCAGGCAGAAGTAGAAGGGAGGCCTGCCATGAGTTCAGAGCCAACCTGTGACTACAGAGTGAGACCAAGGTCAGCTTGGGCTAGAGTGAGACCTTACCTCAAAAAAGAAAAAGAAAAGAAAAGTAAAATAAAAAAGACCAGCCATGCTTCATGGTTTTGTTTAGAATTAGATATCATATACACAGAGTGCCTAGCATGATGCTAACCATAAAGCAAGCACGCACTAAGACGTGTCTGCTAAGATCATGAGTCTATCATCCATGAAATAGTGATTATTAAGTACTGACTATGGTGTCTGCCACTGGGGTTTCAGTAATGAACAAACCAGATGAAATGATATCATCTCATTGTCAATATCCTAATGAAGACTAGAGAAGAAAACTTCTAGGGTGTGAGAGAAACTCCTAAAAGGACCTGGGGGAGTCAGAAATGGCCTCCTGGGATTTGAGAGGAAGCTTAGAGAATGGCAAGGTTTGCTGGGGAGGAGATAGAGGAAGTAGGTAACCATGAGGGCCTCATTCAATGTAAGGGCCTGTTTTGTTTTGTTTTGTCTGTTTTGTGTTGTGCCAAGGGCCTTGCACACGTTAGGCCAGCCCTCTGCCACTGGGTTACATCGTCCTGTCCCCAGCTCACCAAGGACAGAGAGCTATGCCAGGAGCACAGTTTCAAGTAACAGCTAAGGCTGGAGAATTCAGGGACGGCTGATAAACCATGCGCAGACTTGAGCCTTCCCAGCATCACTGCATTGACAAACAGCAATGACAAGTATTACATCATGGGAAGTGAGCTCTAGGCATCCTGTGAGCAAACCAAACCAGGTGCAAACAAGGGTAAAGAAAGTCAGGAGAGTCGAGGAATTGCTGACCATGTAAGACTCTTCCAAGTTGAGCACATGAACACATCACATGGCAGTCTTGGGTGTAGGTTAACCTGGAGAAGTGTCAGAAGGACATCGCAGCTGCCCATGTGATCAATCTTGAAATCCCACCTGGCCTGCTTGTAGTGACATGGCTTGTGCAGCCTCACCCTCAGCCATGTGCTCCCCATGTCTGAGTTCATTTTAGCAGAAGCAGAGGGCGCTCCCAGGAGCCTCTGCGAGGCTGGAGAACCAGCCCTTTGACTCCTGTTGTTGATCATTAGGCTTTTACTTCTGGAGTGAAATGAGCAGACACAACCGAGGGAGGCAGAAGCGGAGGAATGATGGTCTGAAATGCAAACACGCAAATGAAACAAACACATGCAGACGTGTAACTGAATGAAAGGCGGGATACAAAGAAGGAGAAAGCTGGAGGTAGATGAGAGGCAGGCAGGATTGGAGATGGAAAGAGGAAAGAGCTAAGGAAGTGTAGAACAGGCGTGAACAGGATGGGAGGGTTGCTTGGGGAATCACATCAACCATGAACCTGAGATTCCCACTGAGTCAGTTCTCTGAGAAGGAGTTCATGTCCCACTGTTGCAATGACGGATCAGTGGCTTAAAAAAAACACAAGCTTATTCTATTGTAGCTCTGGAGATGAGAAGTCCAAGGTAAGGTTCACTGGGGCAAAGGAAAGGTGTCAGCAGTCTACAGATCCAGTCTTGGAGAGAAAGCTTGCTTCCTTGCCCTGTATCAGTGTCTAGTGGCTGCTGGCATTCCTTGGCTGATGGTCGTCTTTAAGGTATACCTTTGGACCACTACAAACTCTCCTTCTGTTACCTGTCAGCCTTCTGTTTGGACCCATCCTTCACCCCTCATATACAGAGGGAGGGCTTTATCTCAGGCTCACTCAGATATTCTGAGATAATTTTTCCACTGCCAAATCCTGAGCCACATGTTTCTGGTGAAGGGATGCCTTTTACAGCCTTCTCTAGCTGGCCTGTGGAAAAGAGCAAAGGCTAGTTACTTGAGCAACAGTGGCAGCTTGTGTGTCTGTAGGCACCAGGAGAAGGCAGTGGGCTTCACCAGAATCAGTGACATTGATTGCTAAGCATACAAGCCTCCAGTCTGCCCTGCCTGTCCTCTGGTGTTCAGAGACCAAGGAACCTGTAGGGGAACTTCCACACTTCCTTCAACTTCTTTGGAATATATGTCAGAGAAAGCCAAGTACCAAAACAAAAAATCAGACCAGAATCTCCTTTTCTACTGGGGGAGGAACATATGTGTGCACGTATGTAGAGAACAGAGGACAAATTCAAGGTGCCCAACTTCACCTTTAAACTTCTTTGAGACAGGATCGCTCTTATTGCTGTTTGCTGCTAGAAAGGCCAGACTAGCTGGCCCACGAGCTGGATTCTCCTGGCCTAGGCACTTGGGGATCACTGAGGCATGAGCCACGTTGCATCCAGCTTTACTTGGGTTCTGGGGAGGAAGCCACCTCCCAAGCCCCAAGATTCTCATTTTCTGATGGACACTAACCAATAATCAAATACATTATTCAAACTTGATTGCTATTGCTACAATGTTCTTAGCTTCCTTAAGGCATAACAGTAGGCTCTTTCTGTATTTAAGTATCCGTTTGGTTGCACCAGGTCTTCAAGTCACTGCAAATGAATTCCAGATGTATGTGCCACCTTGTGCATCCAGCTTTATGTGGGTACTGGGGAATCAAACCCAGGTCCTTAGGCTTTTCAGGCAAGCACCTTAACCACTGAACCATTTCTCCAGCCTTTCTTTATGTATTTAAAAACAGGATTGTGCTTATGATATATTGATTTCCTAAATATCTTAAACATAAAGCAACATACACCTCAAATATCTGTCTCTGGAGAAGCAAGATAGTTGGGTTAACCAGGTCCCCTTGAATCCCTGCTTGGGCACAGAATACTTTTACATGGGACTCCATGTCCCTGTCATGCTTCTGCCCATTTTTATTTTCTAGGTATTTGAGATCTGGCTTTGCTTTCTCATTCATTTTGATTTTGCTAACTATGGCACATGTGGTGAAACTGGAGGAGAGAGCCTTCGTGGACAGACTGTAGTGCATGGGAATTGTCTCCGTGGAATTTTAAATAATTTCCTTCTTATAACCAATTCACAAAAAGTGCTCCAGTATGAGCCTGTGTGCTTCATGAGTGACTGATAGTGTTCCCAGCAGGTCCTCAGGGGGTGACCTAACTAGGTGTCCCACCCACAGGGTGGCTTCTTTCCTCTTGACCAGCATGGCTCATGGTTTGGCTTTTTCAGACTGAGCTAGGGTCTGTAGAGCTCCCACAGCTGTTGTTGGGATCAGAGTTGAAGACTTGTGACATGAACCTCGTGCAACAACTAGAATTCTGAATGACAGCTGCTTTGCAAAAGAGAAAGAGAAAAAAGAGAGAGAGAGAAAGAGAGAGAGAGACCCCTTCAGACACCCTACTTGGTCACTAACATAAATTTTCTTGAGCATGGAAGAGCCAAAGGAAGGATAGGAAAGTAAAAAGAATAAAAGAATAGCAAAAGGCGACTTTCCCATTTTACCAAGCATCACAATCTCGTTGCTAAGCATGAAAGAAAGGCTCTTTTTAATTAGGAAAATAAGCAGATTAGTCATACACTAATCAAGACCTATTTTTACTTGAATTAGGTCAGTCTTCGTTAAATGCCTCTCTAGAAATAGGTGGAGGTCGAACTCCCCCTGGGTGGTTTGCTCTCTGCAGCAGAGTGACTCACACGCTGGTCTTACCTACTGCACAGATGGCCGGGAGGGGCTGGGAGCCTCCCTGGCAAGTGCTGGGGAGCCTGCAGAGCCCCGTGCACACCAGCGTGTGTGAATGGACTGGCTAGTGGTGATCTCACTTAGTGGCTTCTCATCCCTGAAGAGGACCTGGTATATCTGTAATGTAAAGATCTGGTCCTGTACCTTAACTTTTATGAAGAGGTTTAAGATGACTACCACTTGGTTGGCATTGGATGAACGGGATTCCCAGGATGCATGGCTTTCCATTTGAAAACCAGGACAATACAAGTAACTGAACTGAGTTGGCCACCTCACCGGGACTCAGCTGTCATGATCTCTTTCACTATAAAGATCTTCAAGATCAAGAAGCCTGTGTGTCCCTGGCATAAGTATGTGCTCAGAGATCACCACTAGCCAGTTCAGGATGAAGATGTTTTTCACCACCTTGCCTAGTAGCATCCAAATCTGCTGAGTCAGTGTTCTGTCGCTGTGACAAATATTTGAGAAAGACCATATAAAGAAGTAAAGCTTTGCTTTGGCTCATGAAGTCAGTTCATGGTCAGTTTCCTCTCTGCTGCTTCTGGGCTGTGGGGAGGCAGAACACCATGGCAGAGAGCATCTGTGTCATAGCAGCAAGAGGAAGAGAGTCACAGCATGGGGTCAGGGACAAGATATGCCCTTCAAAGTCTTGTCCTCAGTGACCCAACTCCCTCTGGTTAGTCCTGCCTCGTGAAGTTTTACCGCCTGCCAAAATAGAACCACCAGCTAGAAGCCAAGGTCCAGGACACAAGCGTATGTGAGGACATTTCATAGTCAAATCATAACAGCTGCTTGTTGAAAATGTAGATTCCTGGATCCTACTTTGAAAACTTCTGATTCAGTAGGTCTTAGATAGGACCTCAAGTTTTTTTCAGTTTTAAAACGTTTTGTGTGATTCTAGGTAGTCAAAAGACCACCAATGTTCGAAAGAATTACAACCCCTCATTTTGTTGAAATTTATGTTGCCCAAGGCCACAAAATGTGCAGATTTTAGTTTTTTTTCTGAGATCAAACATCAATGCTTGCTTCTTTCCTATCTAAATGTATGTCTATTTACAGCATTTGAAGACTTCATGGCTGTTTCTTTTCCCAGAGGTCTGTTCATCTGATCCTTCTACAAAATAAGGAAGGAAGGCTCATTAGAAGTAGGCATACATATATATGGATGGCTTGGCATTTGTAAGTAGCTGACACTGGCCTCAAAGGAAAAGACAGTGTAACTTCTTCTTTGCCTTCTTCACCAGTTCTTAGAAGCATCAGCTAGTTTGAGCTGGTTTATTTGTATATCCAAGGTTCTGAGACCTCCCATGGACTCTACCAGGGCAAGAGACATTAACTCTAAAAGAGGCTAGGATCAGACAATTTAAAACTAAACAAATAAACAATGAAATCCTCACCTAGTGCTGTAACATTTACATTTCGTAGAATTGGACAGAGGAAACTTAATGTCAGGGTACATCAATCCTGGTCTTTCATTCCATGTACAGTCAGTCTTAAAATTTCCAGGTAAAGGATGAGCTATAGGAAGTAGTATTGTGTATGAATTACTTTTCTCATTGCTGTGACCAGAGAACAGATCATGCAAGAAGGTAGGGTGGTAATAACTTGAGGTCCCTGCTCACATTCCAGCGGCAGTCAGGAAGTACAGAACATGAATCCAGGAAGTAGAGACAAATGAATCCTCTTGTTCAGGTGACCTTTTCCTTTTGCCTCTTTTTACACAGAGCGGGTCTTCCCTCTTCAATGAAACCTCCCTGGAAACATTTTCACAGACATGTCTAGAGGCATATGTCCTAGGTGATTCTAAATACTTCAAACTGGCAATGGAGACTAACCACCACATATCCTAAACGAGCTCTGGCTTGAAAAGGTAGCAGTCTGTCATCAGATGTGTTGCAGTTACCTTCTCAATGCCGGGACAAAAACATCCAACCAGCAGCAGCTTATGGGAGGGAAGGGTTTATTAAGCTTACAGTATTGAGGGGAAGCCTCTGTATGGCAGAGAGTCATACAGGTAAATAGGAGTAGTCTAAGTACTAGCTTGGAGCTGTGTTAGTAAACCCAAATGTCCACGTCTAGTGACATACCTCCTCCATCCAGTGAGGCTTCATGTCCCAAATTACTACCAGCTGGAGATTGTGAGGCCCTGGGAAACATTTCACATTCAAACTTCACCCGTTTCATTTCATACTGTTCCCCCCTCTCTCTGTGTCTCAGTCTGTCTCTGTTTATCTCTCACTTTGCTTTTATGTGCTGAGGCACATTGTTGTCCTTTAGAAATCATGCTTCATGTAACTTGCATCTAATGTGTGCAGTCTTGTCCTCCGGAGCTACCTAAATCCCGTTCCCCTTCCAGAAGTCAGTTCTTCAAATGTCTAGAGACAGTCGTCAAGGCTTCCCTAAGCTGTGCAGGCCTAATTGACTCAGGTAATGGGTCCCTTCCCCAGCTCCTCTCTCTTCTTCAGTTGTGATCTAGAACATGGATATCTTCTTCATCTCCTTCATCCAGAACTGAACCCAGTTCCTAATCTCCACCCCCTTCCTTCTCACCTGTTTCCATCATTACAATTGGGTGGGCAAAGAACTGAGAAGGAACTTAGGTTTCATTTGAAGAATTCCAACACTAAGAAGGGGCTGTGAGAAGGAAGGCCCGGCCAGTGATGGTGAAATCCACCACCCTCTCCACCTTCTAGACATGGGCTGGACAGACAAGCTTAGCAGTGCTATGAAGTTGAGTGGCTGCATAGAGATAATCCATTCAAAATGTTGATGTTACTGATGCAAAAGAATGACTCCCGCTTCATATGTGAAAACCCTAATCCCCATGTAGTATTTTGCCATGAGGCCAGTGGGAGGTAAGTGTAGGAGGTAGAGCTCACGTGAACAAAAGTATCGTCTGTCTTAGTCTGCTTTAGCAAAATACATTAGACTTATGGTTTAAGAAAAACAGAAATTTTTAGGACTATAGCTCGATGGTAGGGCTGCAAAACGGAAACAAAACCAAAGTAGAATGAACATAAATTTTTTATAGTTATGGAGGCTGGGTTGTCCAAGGTGTTAGCACTAGCCCTAGTATCTGGAGAGGTCTGTTCTTAGCTTTAAAGATAGTGTCTTAAGCCAAGAATATACCACCTCCAATATCAAGGCCTTTTTATAAGGAAGCTATTGTAGTTTGAATGTAAGATGTCCCCCATAGGATTGTGTGTCTGAACACTTGGTCTTCAGCTTGTTTTGGAAGGTTGTAGAACCTTTAGGAAGTGGAGCCTTGCTTGAGCAATTTAGCCACACTGGAGGGCCTTGAGGTTAATTTAATCTTATACATTCCAACTTTCAACTAGGTAACCCTTCATGATGTGAACTGTGAGATCTTTCTACTTGTATATGTAATCTGCTAGCAGCACTTCAGCATATGATGAAAGTTTGCAGTTATAATTATCTCAGAAATTATTTGTTATTGAATATTTTACTTCCTTAGAGACAGACTAGTCTTTTTAAATGAAAGTCAGGCAACTAAACTCAGAGAGGCAAACGTACTCAACTCAAGACTACACACAGCTACAGAATGGGAACTCATGGCTTCAAGCCAGGGCTTCGGAATCTCATTTCATTTTTCCATTACCCAAGATGGGCCCTAGTATATTACAGACATTACAAATGTTTTAATAAAACATAAATGATTCACTTAGAGTGTGGTAGGTCAATGTCAGAGATTCACAGACTTTATTTAGCTTATTGTAGGATTACCTCTCTCTCTCTCTCTTTCTCTTTCTCTCTCCTTAGACATGCAATTTTATTTACCTCAAAGCTCTTGGGCTGAGAGATGGTCCATGGATAAAACACTTCTGTGGTGGAAGCATGAATGTCTGAGTTTGGATCGCCAGACCTAAATAAAAGCCAGAGCTGTGACAGGATTCTGTAATCCCAGAATGCCTCTGGAAAGATGGGAAGCAGAACCAGAAGTTTCTAGAAGCTTAGGGGACAGCTAGCTGGTAAATGGAGCCGTGAACAATGAGAGAGCCTGCTTCAAACCAGGTGGAAAGCGAGGAGCAATATCGGATGCTGCCCTCTGACCCCCACACGTGTGCCCTGCCATATGTGCACCTGCACTGACACACACTCACATACGTCAGCACACACCAGAAAAAATTACCTTTCTCAGTCATCTTTGGCCTAGTTTTCCACTCAAACTTTATGGAGCACTAAAGCAGGAAATCTTCCCTGATTGCATAAGTCTGGGGTGAGCACCTCATCTCCACACTCCCATAACTCTACACACTGTCCCCACTGTGGTTATAGAACCATGACAAATTAGAGTCAGTCGATTCCACGAGAGTGAGAGCAAGAATTATGATAATAGGAAAACATTTCTTATTTCTTTTATAACAGGGACCTAGCATACAGTAGTAATACCTTCAGATGGGCATTTTAAATTATGGAATAAACTGATGGTTATCTGTATTCTTACCTTTTTCTTTTAAGGACAGAGTTATAGCCTGTGAATGTTTAGAAGATCACAAAGTTACATTTCCCAGACAATCTTAGAGATAGATAAAGTCACCGATGAAGTTTGTTGTGAATGGACAAATGATATTACCTCATTCATGGTAATTTGCTATAGTACCTTCAACTATGACAACTCATTTCCTGAGCCCTATTCCCCTCAGACCAGACATGAAGCACTCTGATATGTACCACTTTGTTAAGAAAGAAGGGACAATGTTCAAAGCCCTGGAAAGAAAAGGCATAAATAGCCTATACCTCAACATAATAAAGACAATATACAAAACTCCTAAAGCACAAATCATTCTCAACAAGGAATGACTCAAGGAGTTCCCACTCAATTCAGGAACAAGACAGGGGTGTCCACTATCACCACTGCTCTTCAACATAGTGCTCAAAGTTCTAGCCCAAGCAATAAGACAGGAAAAAGCATAAAAGGGATACAAATCAGAAAGGAAGAAATTAAACTATCCCTCTTTGCAGATGACATGATCTTTTATATATCAGATCCAAAGAATAGTATCAGTAAACTCTTGAAGGTGATCAATGCTTCAGCAAAGTAGCAGGATACAAAATTAACACATAAAAATCAGTGGCCTTTCTATATGCAGAAGACAAACATACAGAAAAAGACATCAGAGAGTCTGTCCCTTTTTCTATAGCCTCAAAAAAAAATCAAATACCTGGGAATATCACTAACCAAGATTGTGAAGGACTTATATAAGAAAAATATTGAAACACTCAAGAAGGAAATAGAGGAGGATGTGATAAGATGGAAAGATATTACATGCTCAGGGATAGGGAGAATCAATATAGTGAAAATGGCAATCCTGCCAAAAGCAATTTACAGATTTAATGCCATGCCGATAATAATCCCAAACTCTTTCTTTACAGACATAGACAGAATAATCTCAAAATTTATTTGGAAGGGCAAAATACCACAGATAGCTAAAACTATTCTAAGTAAAAAAAAAAAAAAACCTACTCAGGAGGTATCACCATGCCTGACTTCAAAATATACGACAAAGCCATAGTCACTAAAACAGCATGGTACTGGCATAAAAACAGACAGAAAGACCAGTGGAACAGAATTGAAGACCCAGCTTTAAATGCAAGTAACTTCAGTTATTTGGTCTTTGACAAGGGTGTCAACAATGTATGCTGGGCCAAAGATAGCATCTTCAACAAATGGTGCTGAACAAATTGGATAAAGACGTGTAAAAAATGAAAATAGACCCACTCCTTTCATCATGCACAAAAATCAACTACAAATGGATCAAAGACCTCAATATAAGTCCTGAACACCCTGGACAAAAAAAATAGGAGGAACCCTACATGAGATGGGATTATGGAAAAATTTCCTCAGCAAATCTCCAGCAGTTTAGGAAGTGCAACATTCACTTAACCAATGGGACCTGATCAGGCTCAAAAGCTTCTGTACAGACAAACAAACCATACTCAGAGCCAATAGACCACCATCAAACTGGGAGATGATATTTGCCAGCTATAACTCAGACAGAGGCCTAATTTCCAGATCTGACAGAGAACTCAAAAAAATACATAATAAAAACTCAAACAGCCCCCTCACAAAATGGGGCACTGATCTCAACAGAGAATTCACAGATGAGGAAACACAAATGGCCTTTTCTCACTTGAGAAAGTGCTAAGCATCCTTAAGCATCAGGGAAATGCAAATAAAAACCACAATGAGATACCACCTTACTCCAGTCAGAATGGCAATCATAAAGAAAACCAACAACAATAGTTGCTGGTGAGGATGTGGGAAAAAGGAACCCTGATTTACTGCTGGTGGGATTGCAAACCCGCTCAACCATTATGGAAAGCACTGTGGAGTCTCTTGGACAGAATGGACATAGAGCAACCAATGGACCCAGCTACCCCTCTACTAGGCATCTACCTGCAAGATGTCACATCTCAATGCAGAAACATTTGTACAACTATGTTAATAACAGCTCAATTCATTTGGGAATCAACCCAAATGCCCATCCATGGAGGAATGGATAGCAAAATTGTGGTACATTTACAGGATGGAATTTTACTCAGCTGAAAGAAAAAAATGACATATCGAAATTTAGAAAAAAAATGGTCTGATTTGGAGCAGCTCTTACTAAGTAAACTCTCAAAAGAACAGAGAGTCAAATGCTGCATATTATCCCTCATAGGTGGTTCCTAACCAGGATAACAGTAAACTCTACCCAAACCAGTCAGAAGTGAGAGTTTGGGAAAGAAGAGTAAGAAATGGGGGGTGAGGGGATGACTTAAACATGAAGTTGAACCAAAATTGGTTCAAAATCATAAAATCCTCACATGCATAATATAACCTAATGAGCATGGAGTGGATATCATCTGGCAAGAGGAGCCGAGAATAGAAGGGGAGAGAGTCTAAGCCTGTGAAAAACCAATCAGTCTGGCAACTCCTGGTCCCAGTCACATGATCCTTCCCTCACTGAGCTGTTGACCAAAATGACCCATGAGGTCCCTAAAACAAGACAGGATTCTGTCAAAGCTCTTGATTATCCACCCCAGGCCTGAGGTGAAATCCTATTGCTGAAAAACCACAGAAAGCCATCCATCAGCATCGAGAGACCCTGCGAGGTCCAGAATGGTAACCAGCCCCCAGATGGTAGTTGGTGCAGTGCTGGAAGGCACTGCATAAACCGCCAGAGGAAGCTGGTCAGTGACAGTTGGAGTAAACAGAGACCACTGACATGAAACACAGTCTGCCACCATGAGTAGGCTGAACACACTGCCTACTGGGAGAGGGAACCAAGACAGGAGCACTTGTGTAATGGAGGAGCCAAAGCCTGGGGGAGGCAATCAACAGCTTTTAATTTGGCCAAGTAGTCCACTCAGTGAAGGGAAGCCCTTGAATGGAACTGGGATTTCAGGGTGAAATGCATCGGGAACCAAAATCTTGGGACTCCAAAGAGAAATTCACTTTATAAGTGATTTACAAAGGGCTACTCACAATAGAATCTAGCCAATTCAGGAATGTGTATCTCAACCTGTGCTGATCTCACTCTCAGATGGAGATTCTGTGTGTATTTTTCAGAAGGCTCTGAGAGAGCAGTGGCTCTTCCAACCCTACCAATGAGCTGCAGGCCGATAGCTGTCTTCCTAGCAAGAGATGAGCCAACCCAGACCTACCATGGAGGATCCACATGGAACCCCGCAGGCAGTGATGGGATAAGCAAGAGACCTATAACTACAGCCAATCAGTCAACCCAGGATGAGCCAGGGAGACAGACACTAATGATTTCCAACACAACCTAAAGCAGAAGTACAGAAGCACCTAAGACCTCAACAATAAAGCAGCCTTAATACTCACCCACCATGACTCAGGAAACTGAGCAGAAGAGGGGTGGAAATATTGTAAAAGACATGGTGGGGGAGAATATCCAGGGACATTGCCCCCCTCGGTAACAACACACAAAGGGGAGGGTGGAACTGGGTTGACTCCTAGGCTATCCACAACCCCCTACCTCATGGACTGATCCAGACTGCCCACGGAAAAGGATATCCAGCTGATTGGGGACAGGGAAGAGGGAAATAGGGGAATTGGAGACATCAACACATTATTCTCTTATTAAGTGTATCTAATTATGGATAATAAAAAATAAATTTAAAAAAAAGAAAGAAGAGACAACCTACCATTTTTTTTAAAATTATGAAAAGCAACTCAAGTATTGGTAAGTGAGCCTGGAGCATGAGGAGCAGGGAAGGAACAGGTACAGGACCCTGGATTCTTGACTGAGCTGATCTATTATGGACTGGCTGTCAAACTTTGGACTCTTAGATAAGGATGTAAAAACCTATAACTTCCTTCAGTCCCTTGGACAAAGCTACTTTTAAAAGGAAGTAATAGGTTCTATACAGTCCCCGGGAGGCACCAATAATGCAGAGCCTTTAAAATGCTTGCTGCTGTCATTACTGATGTTCTCCTACTTGCACAGAAGAGCTACATTCACTCAGAAGGGTATATCTACACATAAGCAGCACATCATCTGGACCATATGTCACTTGGACCAGAAGATTGTCAAGTTACTCTAGAATTCTGGTGGCTTGACAGACCAGTAACTGCAGAAGTGGGCATCCATTCACAGAAGCTCCAATATTCCGTCCCTATCTCGTCATTCATTATCATGATTCATCATAATGAATCCTTGAAGTTGATTCACTCTGGATCTCTCCACTTTAGTCCTCTTCCTGCTGAGTGCACTCCTATCTCAAAATTCAAAGACTCCAGGGGAAAACAAATCGGACTCACCCAACTTAATCAACATCTGAAGTTGAGTTAGTCAACAACTGGCCAGAGAATTCATGGGCTGCTTTTGTGGATACTCCATGTATAAATATCTGTGGTTAAACTTGGAATAGAAGTGCTAAGGTGAGGGCTGCAGAGATGCTCAGTGGTTAAAGTTGCTTGCTTACAAAGCCTGCTGGCTTGGGTTCTATGCTACAGTACCTGCATAAAAAGCCAAACGCACAAAGTGGCACATGCATCTGGAGTCTGTTTGCAGGGCAAGAGGCTGGCACGCTCGTTTTCTCTCTCTCTCTCTCTCTCTCTCTCTCTCTCTCTCAAAAATGAATAAAAATGTTTGATAAAGGAAGTGCTAAAGTGAAGAACATGGCGTGTCTGTTAAGAATCTGTCATATATTTCTTTCTTAGCAGAAGTGTATTTTTTTTCTGTTGTTGCTATGATAAATTACTAAAGCTTTAGTGGCTTAAAGCAACCCAAATTTATTATTTTATACTGCCATGGATCAGAAATCTCATATATATCTCAATGGATGAAAGGTATCATATTTCAGCAGGGTATATTTTTCCTTTGGGAGGCTCTGGGGGAGAATGTATTTCCTTGCCCTTTTCAGTGTCCAGGGAACCCCCAGTATTCTGTGGCTTGTGCCCCAACCTCTTCTTTCCTCAAAATTCGCATCATCAGGTCCTCACACTGCTGGCTCTCAGGTCTTCTTTTCTGCTTCCCTGTTGCACTATTTAAAACCCTGTAGTTATATTAGACCCACGAAAATACAACATCCTTTCAATAAGGTTTTAGTTGATGAGTAAACTGAATCCTATGCTCTCCCTTTATATCTCTTTGTCACATAACCTCATGCTTATAGATTCACTCTGCCTGTCATCAGGAAATGAATAAAACTTGTCAGCCTATGGGACAGTTTTCTATTATATGTTCTTTTAAGTTAAACATTGATATTTTTTTTTCTTTTGGTCTTGCTCTAGCCCAGGCTGACCTGGATGGAATTCACTACATAGTCTCAGGGTGGCCTTGAACCCTTGGCAATCCTCCTACCTCAGCCTTCCCAGTGCTGGGATTAAAGGTGCAAGTCACCATGCCTGGCTATATTAAATTTTTGTTTGTAACATTGAGCTAAGGGTTAAGATTCATTTTCCCCCAAATGGACATTCACTTGTTCTAGAACCACTAAAACAAAACAAAACAAATGCAATGTAATTTTATTAAATTACATTGGATGTTTGTTAAAAATCACTGGCTGTAAACATGAGAGCATATTCTGGAATACTTTAAAGGCTCTGTTGTTCTGAAGTTTATATTCACACCAGTAATATACTATCTTCATAGCTAGATAATAAATACTGAAATCAAGTAGCACTAGCCCTACAACATTCTTTTTTTTTAATGTCATTTTGAATATTCTTAGTCCTTTGTATTTCCTTTTAAAATTATCATTTATTTATTTAAGAAAGAGGGTAGGAGGGAAGGGGAGAGAGTGGGCATGTCAGGGCCTCTTGCCACTGCAAAAGGTAAGACGCATGTGCCACCTTGTGCATCTGGCTTACATGGGTCCTGGGGAGTCAAACCCAGGCGGGCAGGATTTGCAAGCAAGTGTTTTTAGATACTGAGCCATCTCTCCAGCCCCAGTCCTTTGCATTTCTCTAAAAAAAATTAAAATGTTTCTTAGTTGCCTCAATGGTAGCCTGATGTGGTTATGACTAGGATTGCATTTAATCTTTTTATATATTGCTGGATTAATTTTATGGTTTCTGGATACAGTTATTAATATTTTACCAAGGAATTTTTTTTCTTCAATGTTCATGAGATCAGTCTCCTATGTGGGTTTAAGAAATTAGGAAAACAAAGATCTTTTAATTCAGCCCTGAAGGGTACAAAGTAGTTTTTTTGGAAAAATATGAAGTCAGAGAACAAAAGCCAGTTCCCATCCCTGGTAAGATCTATAAAATAACCAAATAGAGAAATCAATGGAGATTCCCATCCCTGGTAAAATCTATAAAGTAACCAAATAGAAAAGTCAATAGGGATTCCAGTCCCTGGTAAGATCTATACAATAACCCAGAGGAGAAGTCAATGGGGCCTCAAGAAAACTAAACAGAATCTCTGCTGAAAACTTTCCTTTAAAATGCCCTCATTTGTTATCATTTAGTCTGAGCTTTCTGGTCATATTGTTATGTACCTACACTCACCTTGCTGCCTATCAGCCTACAGCTGAAATGAAACAGTTAAGTCCTGTCATTGTAAGAGATTGGTGTCATCATCCCCAAGCATATTCCTCCTTGAGTTATTCATAGTTATAACAATAGAATCATCTTTCTCCTAAATTCAACAACTGGAGCCTTGGATAGACTTTCCCCTTGCTTTGATCAGACCTGCAGAGCAGCAGTGGTCTATTGTTTTCTCTCTGAAATCTGCAAGAGGGTAAGGGAAGAATGCACACACAAGTTAGGTATGCATCTAATATGAATACACACATTCATTTAAAAGAAGTTCTCAATTGCAATCATTCATTAGGACTTTTCTAAATCTTACGAACTGTACTAAGAGCTACAAAGGATATTTACATATCAAATAAGGAAGGAGTTTTGTGTGAAATAAACTTTCAATTTAGATAAAAAGATTGACACTCAAATACATATTTCTAGAGGTCAGCAAAGGGCCATAATGACTTTCAGAGTAATGTGTCATCTTACATTCTCACAGGAGGTTTATTATCTAGACTTTAATTTTTTTAAATTTTTAATTGCTTTACTCATTGCTGTAAGCAAATACCTGACAAGAAGCAGGTTAAGGAAGGAAAGGAGTAATTCTGGCTTATGTTCCATCATGGCAGAGAAGGCATCACAGCATAAGCAGGAAGACCGCTGGTGACGTTTCATCCAGAGTCAGATTGAACCTTCACAACTTCACACAAGGGCCTCTCATGGCCTCCTTTCAAGTAATTCAACCATGCCATGCACATTGCCTGGCCTCAGTGGCTTTCTGAAACCTTGAGGATGTCATGACCTCTCAATCTTGCATCTTTCATGCCTACAAAACCATTACCATGTGGTTGAGAAATTACCATGTTGATCATTTCTGCTACCAGCTCGGAATGGAGTTTGCCCCACTTAGACCAAAGTAATAATAGTATCTGTGTACCTTGGTTGCTGAAACTGTACACACACATTCCTAGGCAGCTATTTTTGATCAATGAATTCCTTCTGTAGCATTTTCTGTCCAGGATTGCTCCTTTCAAAATAACTTGCACTATCAAAAGTGAAAGCCTTCAGTGGCTACATGATTCCATGCAGGGCCCCTTTCCTACTGTCCCAGTGAAGCCAGGAAGGTTTCTCTTTAATTTACTTAACAATACAGATGGCTTGTCCATTGCAGTCTCCTTGTCTGGAACTTTGTGTGTGTGTGTGTGTGTGTGTGTGTGTGTGTGTGTGTGTGTGTGTGTGTGTGTGTGTGTGTAGTGTAATTTCATTTTTAAATTGATATCTTTATTGTCCAACATTAGATACATTGTATTAGCAAAGATTATGTTGGTCTCCCTGTCCCCAATCCACTGGGTATCCTCCTCAGTGGGCATACTGGATCAATCCATGGGGTAGGGAGTTATGGATAGCACAAGAGGCAGCCATGTTCCCCCCTTTTGTGTGTTGTTGCTGAGGGGAGGTGATGTTTCTGGATAGTCCCCTCCACCATGGCTCTTACACTCTTTCTGCCCCCTCTTCTGCTTAGTTTCCTGAGTCATGGTGGTTGAGTTTTAAGACTGCTTTATTGTTGAGGTCTTAGGGGTCTCTGTACTTCTGCTTTAGGTTGTGTTGGAAATCATTACTGTCTCAGCACCACAATTTTATATTAGTAATACCAACATTGGAAGAAAATATCTTAAATCAATGACATTCGCTTCCTCCAAAAAGTACAGAAAGAATCAAAAACCAACTTCAAATGAAAGCAATAGTATGTGTCAGAGAGGGACTAAATAAAATGGAAAACATGAAAATAGAAAAATTAAAACATAAACTGACTTTTTGAGATCAAGCCATAAGTGGGTATGCTGACTGAACTTAGGAAAAGAAAGAGAAGTGACAGAAATAACTAGCATCAGGAATTAAATACAGGACATTCCTGCAGATTACAGAGATATTAAAAAGGCTAATAAGGAACTATTATGAATAAATTGATGCTACTAAATTTGACAACTTAGATGAAATTTGTCATTAAAAAAATTCCACAAAAAACTCTAAGTCCAGATGGCTTCTCTTGTTAATTAAACTAAATATTTAGAAAAATTATTAGCAATTCTATACACAGTTTCAGAAAATTGAAAGGAATTACCTTTCATGTCGTTCTATGAGGTCAACATTAAACTAACATTAAAGTCAGACAAAAATGATTAAAAGTGACTCTCAAACCATAGCCCTGATAAACATAGATGCAAGCATTTCAGACAAAATTTAACAAATCAACTTGAGCAACATATAAAAATGTTAATATGTCATGACCAGATGGAGTTATATGGGAATATAAGGTTTCACATACAAAAATCAATCAATGTAGGAGTGTAGTGGGGTGAGCTTGGGGTTAGAATTTAGATAATGCCCAGCTAAAATTCCAATGCACCCCAAAATTTAAGGAGTACCTGAATTCTTGTCTACAAAGTTCAAGAATTAAAATCATAGATAACAAGATATTAAGGTATAGCCGGAGACTTTATTATTTAAGGGAACATGGGGAGTTACAGAGTTCTCCAGTCACCAGTGTGGGGAGAAAACATGGAGAGTTTAACAGAGTTTATGTTGTTTAGCTAAACAAGCAGCAGAAAAGATAACAGAGGGCTCCCATCATGAGGAAAAAGGTTCATGTGGGGAAAATCTGGAGCCATTAGGCTGGGGTGAGGGAAGGCCTTACCTTTCTAAGGTCTGGAGGTTTAGAAGTCCTTCTGATGGCCTGCCACGTGAAGATGAGAGGGCAGATTAACTATTCAGTCAGTATTTCCTGCCCTAGGTGGGCAGGGAGACAGGTGGTTGGGTCATACCTGACCAATCAGTTTTAGCGCCTAGGTTTGGGCTCTGGCTAGAGACACCTCCCACTCAAGAGGAGGGGGCTCTATGGAGCTGCCTGACCCATCACTGGAGTATTCAGAGAAGGTGGCAGAGTCAGAATCACCAGAAGTCTGTCCTTTTTTCCTAGACAATTGTCACCATCTATCCCTTGTCATTATTTTGAAATGCCAGAGTGTATTGATGGCTGGCAACTTCCAGCATAAGGTTTGGATAGTTAATTATAATTAATTTCAGTCCATTTCATTTCTTAGCAGCCACCCATCTCCCATCCTCCTCCCCATGGGAGCAAGGGTGTACATGCTCCTGAAGTGCTCTGCATATCATCCTGGGGAGCCACAGAGGGTAAGTGAGTGCTTTGATCTCACATTGCTGCTTCTGACCTTGGAGGTACACACAAAGACACGGCAGACAGCCACTTGTCGAACTTTCCACCACTGTCAAAAGTTCACACCTGAAGTTACTTCCTGGGTACTTAATGAGACAGGGCTTTACTTCTTTGCTTTTACTTTTTGCTTATTAAGAACCAAACATTGAAGGGGATTTTCAAAACTCACTATACATTCCCAGAAGAAGACACAAGTTGGGAAAAGACTTCAAGTTTGAACTTCAGCATATAGGCAGTATACAATAATTAAAAGCAAAGAAACAAAATAAAACAATTCAGTAAACACTGGGAAATGGGTGGTTTGGATTTCCAGAGTTACTAAATCACTAAATTCCAGTGGCCAGTTTTTGACACAAGAAACAGGGACTACAAGAAACAGAAATGACAAAGAATGCTCAATTAAAGGAAAAAAAAAAGACATAAACCAGTAGAAACTGTTTCCCAAAATGAAACCTATGGGAAAGTGGCGAGATTAACAAGAGACCTATCACCACAGGAAGTCAGAAAACCCAGGAAAGAACCATGGAGACATACGGCAACAATACCCCACACAACCCAAAGCAGAAGTCCAGAGACTTTTAAGATCTCAACAATAAAGTAGGGTTAAAACTCACCCACCATGACTCAGGGAACTGAGTGGAAGAGGGGGCGGCAAGATTGTAAGCACCATGGTGGGGGAGAATATCCAGAGTCATTGCCCCTCTCAGCAACAACACACAAAGGGGGAAGAAACTGTCCACCTCTTGTGCAATTCATAACCCTCTACCCCATGAACTGATGCAACCTGCCCACTGAGGAGGGCCTCAGTGGATTGGGGACAGGGAGGAGGGAAATGGGGGTACCATCATAAGATTTGCTCATATGATGTATCTAATTATGAATAATAATTTTTTTAAAAGATGATGGTGGCACACGCCTTTTGTTCCAGCACTTGGAAGGCAGAGGTAGCAGGATCGCCATGAGTTTGAGGCCACCCTGGGACTACATCGTGAATTCCAGGTCAGCCTGAGCTAGAGTGAGACCCTATCTTGAAAAACAAAACAAGCAAGCAAACAAAAAAAAATGGTAATGATGACCTTACTAGAAACAACTTCCAAACAACTACTTAAAGATGCTCAAAAAAGCAAAACAATATGAAAAGAAAATCAAGAAATGATATATGCACAGATTGGAACTATCAATAAAGAAAAGCCCAAAAGAAACTTTGAAGTTGAAAAGTATTGTGCCTAACATCAGAAATTCATTAAAAGGATTATAAAACAGATTAAAGAAGGCAGGAGGAGCAATCATGAAGATAAAATGAAGAAAATTCTTGGTCTGAGAAAGAAAATAGGTTGAAGAAAATTGACTGCTACCCAAGGGCTCTATACTCATCATGAAACGGGCCAACATGCTGATTTCAGGAGCTTCAAAAAGAAAAGAGCAAGAGAAAGGGGCAATAAAAGTAGATGAAGAAATAATTGTTCAAACTCTTCCCATTTGATGAAAGATATAAGTAGAAATTTCCAAGGTGCTCAACAAATAATAAGTATTAGCCTCACTATCCTAGGAAGCTCCTCCACTTTTGTTAATCAATTCCAAGAACAAAAAATAATTTAGTGCCTGACACTAAAATGACTTGTTTTTTGCTCCTTCCTTCCCTTCTGTTCCCCCACAAACCTCAGTAAGAGATGACTAGTGGTCGGTGACATTCTTTCCAGCCTTACTCCAGGCCCTTGACTCCCCCTGATCAATAGCTGACAGGCTGGTGGCAGCCACAAGATGGAAATCTTTCAAGCCCCTTCTCCTCCCTTCTCTGTCCTGCCCCAGGCTCTGCTTCCTCACAAGAGACTTTTCACTCACAAGAGGTTTTTCCTGGAACAAAGCCCATGCTATCCCAGACTCTCTCTCACTTTGTCTTTTTCCTGCTCCCCGAACATTACACCAAGTAGGATGAACTTTTAAAAAAGAAAGACTTACCTTAACGTACAGGATAATAAAACTGTTGAAAGTTAAAGGCAGAGTTTTGAAGTGACTCATTCCTTACAAGAACTCCTCAACACTATCAGGAGGTTTTTCATCACAAACTTTAAAATTCAGAAGACAGTGGGCTGGCATATTCAAAAAGGTAACATTTAGAAAAAAATACTGTCAACCAAAAACTCCATATCTGACAAAAATTATCTGTTAAAGGAAAAATTAAAATATTCTCAGATAAATAATAGCTGAGGAGTTCATTATAAGACTTACCCTTGAAGAAATACTGAAGGGAGCCCTACAGGTTGAAATGAAAGGGTACAAGATGGTTATGGAAGAATATGAAGAAATAATACTCCTCTTAGTAAAAGTAAATGCATGGAAAATTATAAAAGCATTATTGTAAAAATGGTATAGAACTCTACTTTCTGTTTTGTACAAGTTTTGAAAGAAAGATAGAATTTATCAGCTAGGTTAGCACAACTCTGGTTTATAACATCACATCCCATGTTCTACAAAACATAGAAGAGTGCATTAAAATCATGAATTTATATTTTACAAAATGTAAGATCATAGAATTTTGTAAAAGCAACAGTGGAATGGGTGAGCATAGAGGTCATTAGGAGGAAGAGTTCTGTACACTTTTCTATTTAAGTAGGAAAAACTTGACATTATAATGTTGTAACTTTAATACGCCAAAGTTATTCCCTAATGGTAACTCAAAACTGCTAGATAACACTCAAAAACTGAAATGAGAAAACAATATTTCCAACAAAAGGTTCTATAAATACAAAGGCAACAGTAGTGTAGGAAAAAAATACAAAAAAATCTTTAAGGCATATAGTAAAATAATGGTAACTTTAGAGAAGTTCCTCCTTATCAGTATTTACTTCAAGTTTAAGCAGATTCAACTGTATAATCAAAAGACAAACATTGGCATTATGGGTAAAAACATGTGACCCAACTCAGGCTTTCTGTAAAGCAGGCTGTAAGCGGAAGGCTGGAAAAGGAAATTCAATGCAAATAGTAACCCAAAGAGAGTGTGGAGAGCTACAGCAATATCATATAGAATAGACTTCAGATCCAAGCCAATGACCCTGTATGTTAAAACATTTATGCTCCTAATATTAGACCACTAAAATATATGGAGCAAAAAATTTTAGAACTAAGTGAAACATAGATTGTTATACAATAATGGGTGGTTATTTCAATAATCCTTAATGACAGCTGCTTAAGCAACATATAGTGTTACGTATTGGGTAAAAATGTGCATCCCATTATGGTCTTTTCTGCACGGATGAATCACTAGTGTTAAATGTCTTCTTGGCTTCCTCTTCAGACTAGTTCAGCTTACTCATAAAAAAAGTCTTCTTTCTCTTCTATGGAATAGATTCTCAGTGATGGGTAGAACCATCAGGAAAAATATAAAGATGCAATTGAGAACTTGGCTAGCACAATAAACCTGCTATATACACTAGAAATGAACTTAACAGCCATTTATAAAACACTCCACCAGCTGTAACAGTTTTTTTCATTTGCACGTGAAACTTTCTTTAGAATAGAATATGTATTCAGCCCCAAATTAGTCTTATAACATTAAAAATATTGAAATAACGCACAGTATCTTTTCTGTCATAATTGAACAAAACAATTTGAAAAAAAGAGAGAATTTGTAAAGTACATAAAAAAGGGAGGCGGAACAATACACCCCTGAACCAGCAATGGGTTTGGAAGCTAAAAAAAATGTCTATGGAAACATGAATTATAAACACAACATATCAACATCTGTAGGATGGATATAACAAAATTAGAGATAAAAAGAATTAAAATTTATACCAAGAAAGATCAAAGTTCACTAGGAATTGTTTTTTAAAATCTACAGACTTGTAAACTGGAAAACCTAGAAGAAAGGAAAAATTTCTGAATATATACACATTACCTAAGCTGAACTACGTGAACAGAGGCAACCTGGAGATACCAGTAACCTATGAGGTAGAATCAAGAATGAACAGTCTCCCAACAAAGAGGCCAAGGTGGGAGATTGCTGCTCATTTTAGCCCATCCTGAGCTCCACAATGAGACCTTGTCTCAAAATAAACAAACAAACAAATAGACCAGCCAGGCATGGTACCTCCTAACTATAATCCCAGCCCTCAGGAGATTCAGGTAGGAAGAATATCATGAGTTCAAGACTAGCCTAGGGTAGAGTAGGGTAGAGTGAGTTTCAGGTCAGTTGGGCTAGAATAAGTCCCTGACTAAAACATAATAAATGAATAAATAAATAAATAAATAAATAAATAAATAAATAAATAAATAAATAAATAAATGGTCTCTCTTAAGCTATTCAGTAAAATTGAAATAGAGGAAAGACAGAGGGAACCCTTTTAAACTCATCTTATGTGTCCAGCAATGTCTTGTTACTGAATCTGACAAGGATACAATTAAAAATTAAAATGAAAGGGCCATAAAATATTATCAAGTTGGTTTCACCACAAGGATGCCAAAGTGGTTCAGCACACACACCTCACCATTGGTCTGTTGTTGGTGCCTTACATGGGGTGAAGAGAGGTTTATTCATGTTTCCCCAGGAAAAGTTAACACACCACAAACACACAAAAGCTGGCCTGAAAATAAAATAGTGATTATTTAGGAGTTGAGTGGGAAAATAACAACTGAGGAAATTGAAAGGAATCGTACAGGATACAAACCACCCATGTTTCTTGAGCCGTTGCAGTGCCATTTATCTATTCTGATTTGCTTTTGTATAATTTAACCTTCTGGTTTTGTATAAACTACCTTAATTCGGTCCTGCAACTCAATATCGAATTTCCTCTACCCTTCCCTTCGACAATCCATTTCGGGTTCACCACTCTGGCTTAAATGGCATTTTGCTTTGTACCAAACACTAAGATCTGACCTTTGGAATAGAATACATCTTATCTCCTTGATCATTGAATTACAGATTTAATTCTTCCGGAACAAGCCAGTTTTGAATCCAAGGTTCATGGATCATGAGAAGCCTTCTTTAACTTCTGGTCGCTTAATCTAGCTTCCTTCCTCTGGACATAGAAGAAGTCGAATATTCTTTACAACAGTCATTAAGATAATGAAAATAAGTAATTATTCTCTGTCATAAACTTCTCCAGAAATTCTTTCAGTCATCTTTAGAGGACATAGTTTTGAAAACATTCATTTTCCTGACCTACTTGAGCCCACAAAGGAGGCTGGGAAATGGCTCGGTGGTTAGGAGGTTCTACTTCACTGCTTAAGCATGAAGAGCAGGGAGGGCTGGGGCTGCCCGAGTGCCACCCCCCAGACCCAGGTTACAAACAAAGTTAGGCACGGCTCATCCACACATGTCTGTGACCCCTGGGGGAACCCCTGGGGGAACCCTGGAGAATCCATCACAATCATGGGCCTTCCTTTCCAGAAAAGTACAGCTCCAGGATGAAGAAGAGACCCTGTCTCAAGAAAGTGCTCAGATGAGCAAGAGAGAAGGTCACCAGAAGTTCTCCTCTGGCCTCTGCAGACTCTTGACACATATGTACCACATATAATATACCACACCCCACCACAACACAACACATCACAACACACACAACACACACATATACATACCACAACACACACACTACACCACACACCACACAACACACACATCACCACATACCACAGCACACACCACACACACACATACACACACATATACACACCACAACACACACACCACACACATACATACACACCACAACACACAACATATAAACACCACACCACACCCACACACACCACAACACACACACACATATACACACACATACACATCACAACACACCACACCACACACTACACACACACATACAGACCACAACACACACACAACACACCACACACACATACACACCACAACACACACACAACACACACACACACATATAACAAAGAAATTGCACAGCAAAAACTGAGACAGAATCGAGAAAGCTAGGCAGGTCTCAGGACAGAGGCCCAGAGGAGACCAAACACCTGATTTCTCATGACCCAAGAATGAACACTCCTAACTTGGATTGGAACTCATGCCTGACATAGATCTGTGACGCACCCTGCTGATCCCAGCCCCACCCACACATGGGTGGACTCCTAACTAAACCCTATAAAGGTGGGCAGCCTGGGGTGGGGGTCAGGCTCTGCTTCCTGGACTCTTCTTCGTGAGACACACTTCTTCCTGAGACCCTCTCGTCTTTGTCTGGGGTGGTCTGAGCTTCCCCCACGTGAGTCTTGGTTCCCCTCTTCTGGCCAGGTGGGGAAGGGAGACCTAACCCTGTCTTTCATTGTATCTTTAACCCTGGTCTCTCTGCTCTGTCTGATGGTCTCCAGTTTCCCGTGTGTGGATTCCCACTCTGGGTC